>JABSTQ010002268.1:75000-207427 GCA_013358835.2 Ixodes persulcatus | reverse complement strand
CCACGTGATCTGGAGCCGATTATATGCCACCAATGTTGATCATAGCCACGCGCTGGGGTTGGCAAAGCACAGGACACGCGCGAGTTCCAGACATTGTTATGGCTCGGCTATGTCGTCGTTGCAGCGATTGGACACGGGCCACTACTCGAATGCTTCTCGAGCTATCAATTATCACGAGCCTAAATCGAGTGCCCACGCAATGCTCGGTCCATCTATGAACCGCTTCAATATCGTCATACGGGTACTGCGATCCCCGCGTTACGTCACGAATTTTGCAAGGGAGAGATTGAATGAAAATGATCGCTTTTTCCTTGAAATTCACCGCAACAAAGGATTTCTGGCCCATGTGGCATTGCATGCGAGTATCCTTGAGTCCCACTAGTGCCAGTAAGCTCGTGTAAAGTGAAAAACATTCCAATTGAATATCGTTGCACAGCTCCTTTAAATGTCGACGTAACGCAAACAGCATGGCGTCTAGCTCAGGACAGGTTCAAACACAAAAAGGAAACATTTTTTTTATCGCAATAAGGATTTTTTTTTTCTCGTTGCTGAGGCCTATCACATCGATAAACGTCAAACTGCAATTCACGAGGAAACATTTCCCTGTCGGTTAATTCGGTTTCAGTCAAGATTTCGTTAGAATATCAATCTAGAGTTGTTACCACAAATTAATGCCTTAGTTCATCCTGCTTAGGCAATGACGCCGCGTATATTAGTAATACGTAACAATGTATTTCGAACATTTCAACTACTTCGCGTGCACGGCTAGGCGAAGGGGAGTGGCGTAGGAATTTTCGCTATCTAGAAACTTAAATAACAGAATCGGAGTAATGTCATTTATAGCACTTATTATTGATGTTCAGCTTATTAAAGCAGATTTTGAACGTTCCATCCTGGCGATCCAGCGAACAAAAACAGTTTATTTCGAGCGAAGCGGACAGACTCCGATAAGTCTTCCTTTACGGCATACTCGGAATCCTTTAGTTTAGAGCCCGAAGACAGGATTTTTGGTCTATTTTTGTAGCACAGGAACTCGACAATGATAAATCGATTTTTATCGGGTTGAAAACTTCCGAAGCCTATCTGACCGCACGACGTCGTCCGGTCAACCTTAATTTCCACCTGTCGTTCACAAAAACTCAAAATGCTTGCCTCCGATTGACTCCAAGGGCTCTTAGCTCGTCAAGCACAAAGTTGGGGCCGAAGTTTCTCTGGAGCGCACCGAGTGGACTATCACGACGATGACTTCGCGCTTTTGTCGCTAGCGTCAATCGACGCGCTCCGCGAACTTTCGGCTCCAACTTTGTTTTTGACAAGTTTAGGGCCCCTTGTTTCAGTTTTCTCGTCAGTAATACCAAAAACAACACAATGCGATCTCCGAATGTTTCGGCGTCATCGCACTTCCTTTCGATATGTCCGATGCAACTTTGATGGAAACTTCCGGGTTGCTTGAGCTCCTTTTCGAAGACATCCTCATAGAGTTCAGGTCGGCTTCTATTGCCGCTACCCTTTTTCTATGGCTCTTTATTGTCACAGCCGTTGTTGATTGGGAGTCCTGAAGCTTCTTAATTTAGGCAGCATGCGACTTTGGTCACTCTCAATTCTAGTTACAATGTTCAGAATGTCGGCCACCTGATATTCCTTATGGCGATTCGAGTGGTCAATCACCGGCGAGCCCACGCCGGCGGCAGGGGCAACCCAAACCGCGCCAGCGGCGCACCACGTGACCCTCTCCACCCGAACACAAAGCGCCGGCAACTGGCGTTTCGTTTCGCCTGTGTCGCGCGTGAACTTTGTTAACTTCTTCCTCGATTATTTTATGATGCAATACGCACGCGGTAGGCATCAGCAACATATATTCGGACTCTGAGATGTGGGTAAAGAATTTTAATAATTTTGTTTAGATTCCCGATGAACTGTTGCCATCTCACAAGAATCCCAGAAAGCTCACCAGCGTCGCTGTTATATTTCATTTTCTTGTTATTACCTTTTTTTCTGGAATCCTCAGCATTTTCATTTGGCCCAGTTCTTTAAAATAGTAAGGCGCGTTCAAGTCTCGAGCTGCAGCACTATCAATACATTTTTTTTTTTTTTTACAGCGGTATAATAACACGCTGTGCCCCATAGCTAACTGATCTTACGCAAGCTCCCTTTAAATATTTATCTTATCTCCGTTGTTATTGCTGTCTTTTCTCGGACCACACAGGGGTGTCTGTCTCAATGGCTTCGTTTTACTCGAACCCGCTATCGCGAGCATTGTTTCGTTTGGTTCCCTTTCCCGATTCGGATATGACGACACCGGATACTCTGGCAGACAAGCTGCCCGACCTCTTGAAGCTCGGGTGAAATTGTGCCGTTAAATTGCCGGCACCCGCCTGAGAAGCGCCACCCGAACGGCGCGCACTCGCCAGCCTTTGACCACGCGAACGCCTTGCCGGAGATATGGCAAAATATTTTGCCGGGAAATGACCACCCGAATTCGCTATTACTGTCTCTATACCGGGCTTGGTTTCAATGTCCCCAGACATTCGCAGAGTTATTAACGCTAGGTAAAATCATGAACACTATGCGTCAAGAACACACATAGACGGCGACGATACTCAAGAACGTTGTAGGGGCGCGATATCGCGATCAAACAGATGTCACTGCTCTGGTACTAGCATTGAGAATCGGAAACGTAAGCAACCTGAACGACGAAGAGAAGGTTGACATCGTTATTTCCAATTCCGATTGCCGGATGCCAACCGATGCCAGTCGGGGCAAGGATTTCCAATCCTTGCCACGACTGGCCCCGCTGACTGGCGAGCTTAAGTAGCCATGCATGTGTCCGGATAGCCGTTTTTCGACGTCTTCGGTGCCAGACACCATTCACGTTTCTCGTCCAAGTTTAGTGGCTCGGTCGTTGGTACCACCGAAAGTAATCGCGTCACTTGGCATGACGATCCAAGGCCCGTCGCAGTCCAGGTGACTTCCATGAAGATGACCGGGCGACATTGTGGCGTATGCAGCTGTCAGCATTATCTGAAACGTTCAAGGAGAAGGTTGACATCGTTGTTTCCAGAGCGATGCCGAAATCCGTAGAAACGATTGAAGTACTGGCAGAGTCCCTTACACCAAAGAAAGGCTTTCAGAAACCGTCGGTTTGTGAGTGTCGCTAATACTTGCACTCAAGGTTAATAAAGGGGCCGTGCAACGATTTTAGGTTGGAATGTTTTTCACTTTACACAAGCTTACCGACTCTAGTGTGACCTAGTTATACTCGCACGCAACGCTACTGACCAAGAAACTTCTTTGTCGCCACGTAATTTCAGGTATAAAAGCGCACGTTTTTTTTTTTTTTTTTTCAGTTCTTTCCTCGTAAAGCTTGATGACGAAGTTGGGGGGATCGGATTGTTCGCGTTGTCAATGCGATCCTCCAAGATTTTGATATCTAGAGTTTCGATCCCCACGGTGACGATATTTAAATGCGGCTCACACATTGGAGGAGAGCACTTCGTGTGCATTCCATTTGGGCTCGTGGCAACCAGCTTGCCTCGACATGCATTCGGGTCGTGGTTCGTGCCAAAGCCAATCGCTGCGGTGACGGTAAAAGCCGAACCTTAACAATGTGAGGATGTCAGCGGTGCCCCGTGCTTTGTCAACCCCAACGTGTGTTTACGATACACACAGGCGGCATGTATATTCGGCTCCAAATCACGTGACCACTTGTTCTAACTTCGAGTTAAGGGGGGGGGGGGGGGGGGGAACCTGCTCGTTTATCTCGAATATTTTTTTTGCGACAAACGCTCGCGTCTCACGCGCCGCGAGAGTGCACGCGCAACCAAAGCACGACGGAGAGCATCGAGCGCGTGCTGGAGGCCAGGCATCGAAAGAAACGCCCTGCGTTTTCATCCTCTCAATGTCTGCGGATGCGCAGGTTCGTCCGCTTCTTTTGCAGGGGTTGTGGGGACGTCAAAAGGCCGAGCTATGATTGGCTTTGATTGGAAGGATAGTGGATAGACCTCAAGGCCGCTTGCTTCGAGGTCTACCTACTATCCTTACATCAGAGCCAATCAGAGCTCAGCGTCTTTCTGGCGTTTCCACAACCCTTACAAAAGAAGTAAACGAACTGCAGTGCTCCCGGCATAGTAACAGCAAAGCACGGACGCCGCAAAGTACGTCTCGGCGAAAACTTAAGTTATAATTGTGCGTAAGTACATGGCTTGTTTTTGCATGTAGACCGCTCAAGTAGTATTTATTTATCGCGGTCGTTTTGCGCGTAATGCCACTTGTGCGACATCCGGAGAGTCGTTCGAAAGACATTAGGTGACTGACCCCATCAAACTTCGCCCAGCGACGAATAAATTTAGACAAATTTCATTGCGTTCGATGAACATCGGAATGTCATAAAGCGGCCATGACGTGGCGTGGCTGGCGAACATCTTTGCGTGCTCGACTACATTTGGAGTTTATCTAGCTCAATGCAAGCCGTCTAAACTATATGCCGCAAGAAGAGTGCTACGAAAACCGTTTAGTACAGCTTGGTCCTGAATAACGTTGTTAATCTGGACAAAAGAATTTTACGAACCATAAAAGTAATGTCGACAAAGACATCGCTGTGGTGTTCTTTGTCCACTCATGTACCTTCATTTTTTCGTAAGAAATTCGTCCCTCCATATTAAAACGTACGAAGCAACTATAGTTAAAAAAAGTACGTAACCTGAATAACGTTTCGAGAGTAATTGCAATGTTTAGAACTTGACGTGCGTTTTTGGCAACAACTTTAGATTCTGACACAAAGAATATCACTGGGGGATGGCCTAGTTCCTAGCGAACAAAGTCCAAATGATACGTCTGTATGGTATCTTGAGCAGAAATACTCAAGGAGTTTTGCCGAAGGGATAAACACCACCGTGCACAACCGTTATAGATGCGGACGGTAATGATAGGGACCCAATGCCAGGCATATATATATATCTGTACTGATGAGAACGTAGTTCGTTAAGACGTAATTTTTTCTTTCCAACGTCTTCCCATTATGGTTTTTAACATACCCATTTGAGAACTTAAAGTTGAGCTCGAAAGACATGGTTTTCTCTGCAAAGATTTTGTTAACGTCTTCAGCCAAACTGAACCGGCACAATCATAACACGCGTATCCGAGTTCTGAGTCATAATTATATTTATCGTGAAAAAAAAAAAAAAGACAGAACGTTTCCCATTGAGAGCAAGAAATATGTGACGAATAAGCGACAGATATATGGTATGAACCGCCCACACAGTGAAAAAATTAAGCTATTTTTTTTTAATTTTCCCATTTATAATAATGTGGGCGTCTAGTTTAACTGAAACGTTCAGTTGTGTCGTTGACAGTTTAACCAACACGTTGACCTGTTGAGTCGTTGATAGACAAACTAAAATAAAGGATTAACAATTTGTTTTCTTTTGCTTCTGCTTTATTTCAGGGGAGCTTTACTATCAAATGAACGACAGTGACGCATCTCACATACTTACTGACCCTCAAAATGCTCCAAAAGCTCTTAAACTTCACTCAACTTTGAAACTGAAGGTAAGTCAACCTCGAGCTTAGCAGTTTTCCTTGTTAAAAGTTTCAGTAATTCGTACACTCTCAAGCATGCAAATGTGCATATTTGCCCGCGGAGCACTCGCAGGATGGCAATCAATACAATTTTAGGAGTGAACTCAGTCATTGAGAAGCCATAAAAAGTTCTATTTTCAACTAGAAATTAAGTCAACGCTGTAATGTTGAGCACTGAATTTATATCTAAAACGCCATGCGACGTGTCAACTTGCAGTTTTTTTTTTGTTCTTTTTTTTTTTGTGAAAACGTTTTCATCCGCTAAGCTCCACCCCAAATATGACAGTGATTTGCTTATGGAGAACGAATGACTGATATCTGCGTATGTAGCTGGACGAATCTAGAGGCCAAACAGAAATAAGCTTTTTTCATCTAAAAGTAAAATCCTTATTGAAAAAATCGCATTTGTATGAGAAATTTTTGTGTCCAATTAACACATATGAATCGTACAAGATATATAAGAGCATATAAGAACCAAATAAGAACCATATAAGAACTATATAAGATATATAAGAACATATAAAAACGATATAAGAAACAGTGTGAGAAGTTTCTTATATGTTTTTATGTATCTTATATAGTATATGGTTCTTATATGTTCTTATATATCTTGTATGATTCATATGTGTTTATTGGACACAATAAATTTCTTGTACAACTGGCTTTTTCACTAGGGATCTGCGTTGTGACACCGAGAGTTCATTATCATGTAACATGGCATGCAGAGTGTCACATCGCAGACTTTATTTTTCGACGTTTGTCCGACCTCGTTCAAGTTTAGGTAGGTCGTTTATGAAATTCAGGTGGGTCCGATATACAGGTGCACTGTGGCTCGCAACAGCAATGATTCCTGTGCAGTAACCGGTAACGTTATCGGAGTGCAAACCCAATATGCCAAAAACATTGTACTTGGCGAGCTCCCGTCCTAAATACCGAGTAACCCACCTAGCTCAATCGAAAAGGAAACCTACACGCGTTCTTTAGATTGCATTTAAAGCGTAACAAAAATTATTCAATGTCTGCCAGGCTACGGTATGCTCATTTTTTGTATGACTCAGAGTTTATCAAACTTTTGGACCTCTAGTAGTCCATATATGCCTTGCATGAGACCCGAAGAACCCTTTCTAGTCTTGGTTGATAGAATAAAGAGGTGCAAAAGTCTGCAGACCTTGTAAGCAATATCACGGGTGATAATTCATTATTTTACGTGGTCTCTAAAAAAATTTAAAAAATTGAACATATGCAGATGAACAAGCCGTGCTGATGGAATGGTATAATTGTTGCGAAGTCGCTGAAAGAGGAAATCTTTGGCGGAAACTGGTTAAACAATAATGCGCCTACTAGGGAGTGATTGGATCCGTGATGTATTAACGAGCGGCTTGGATCGATTCGAATAGCTCTCAATTCGAATCAACTTCCGGAGGAACTGATTTCTGTTATTGATAATGATGTTTTTTTGTGATCGACTGCAGAAAAACATTTTAGAGTGAAAAAGTTGTACTTATCGATTGTTGCTTGTACTTTCTAGGTGTTCTTTGAATCCGTCTTTGCATAATTCCTAACGGCGAATAATGCCTAACGGCGCAACAAGTATCTGTGTAAATAAATAAAAGAAATTGGAAGAACAATTTATTTATTCGCAGTGGACTGTGGAGTAAATTTGGGAATCGGAGGAGCCATGAGGAGACTGCAAAGAACCTCCGAGTTCAAGGACACCCAGTGTGATAACTTCTGCTGTAACTGATGCCTGGAGTGATCTTTGAAATGTACGGCGTCTCTGTAAGCGCAGCGAATGTTCCTGATGGGCGAAGCACCCGAATTCGGTCCGTGCACGGTTTTTCGAGCTGGACGAGAACAGCTACGAAGAGGTGGAGGTACCGGATCCGAAGAACACCATCGTGGTCCTCAGCTACACGTCCGGCACCACGGGGTCTCCCAAGGGCGTCGAGGTCTCGCATTACGGCTTCGTCGCCCATCTGCACACGTCCAAGTAAGTGTCCCTGTTGACAGTTCATCTAACAGCATGTCAGACGTCCAGCGGTCAGGCTCTCGCCTATTGGTCGAGGACTAGACCAATGATCGAGTGGCTCGTTCCGAGTCACTACAGTCGCTGAAAGCTCGGGAAACGCTAGGGCGTGGTTTCTTGTGGTTACAGTTTTCGCTTCGGGATCGGTTCGGAGGTACTTTCTATTGGCCAATGAAGCAATCTTGTTGTTTGCAGACTGCAGAGTGATAATAAGATGCTCGACAGTCGACCACACTCACACTCAATCTGTGAAACGTCCCTTAATGCGTCGGTGAGAGCACGCCCCACCGACCAGAAACTCTCGATCCAGGAACTGCCTGAGCAGCGAAGACACAGACGTCCTCCTGGCCTGGAACCCCATCACTCACGCGTCGGGTTTTCTCTTCACCATGATGGCAGCCTGCACGGGATCCACCTGCGTGGTTTCCAGTCCCGCCTTGTCCTTCGAGAAATTCGTCGATCTGGTCAACGAGCACAACGTGAGAGCGTTCTTTGGCTCGTCAGGGGGGAGGGGGAGGGGGTCGCCAGATTTAGTGAAGCTTAAAAAAATCGACCGCGAAGCTCGGCGCTGATTGATTGGCTGGTGGAAAGGTCACGTGATCAACGTTGATTGGCTGATTCCGGTGGGTCCATTCAAATACCCTACCAGGCTTTAAAACCCGGCTAGCGCCAGTGTCTTCCTTCCAGGGACTGCTATCAAGTTTTATGCCACGTGTTAAGTTATCTGATGGAGAGCGACGTGAGCGTAGGCGCAGGATTCGGTAACGTTCCGGAGCAACACCGGAACGCGTCACGTGTAACACAAATGCCCAGCAATTGCTACGCGAGTTTTGTCTCTTCGCAGCTGGGACCGTTGGAATATACCCTTTCTGAAAAAAACACATGAGACTTTCTCCACCTGCACCACCATAAAATAGAACAAAATATAAGGGCGCAAACGAGCTGGTGTACATTGCAAATGGTTGAAAAAATATACTTTTTAGTGTTGTGTCGTTTACCCGCAGTCTCGGGGTTTTTTCAACCATATAAAATAGACGTGCTTTTTTTGTTTGTTTTTTTTGTTCATGGTTTTTTCCGTTTCATTCCCTATGATTAAGGTGCCTCAACAGATTTTGGAGTATTTTTTCCCCCAAATTCACGTAGCAGTACAGTGGTGTCTACGTAATATAGACCCCGTTAATATTGATACCCCGCTCTATGGACACCATTTTTGGGGACAAACTGGGAAAAATAAATGCATCCTTGTCTCGCTAATATGGAAGATCGGGGGGGGGGGGGGGGGGGTCCAAATGACAAGACATCACTGAATGTTGTCCATTCAAAAGAGTTTACGACGAGGATGGGATTCGAACCCACGCGGGCAGAGCCCAATGGATTAGCAGTCCATCGCCTTAACTCGGCCACCTCGTCCTGTGTTTTTCTTGAAACTAGATGGGCAACTACGTGATAGGGTCACACAAGAACAGTATTCATTTCGGAGCGGAACAAAGCGAGGAGTGACCGCGCGTAGCGCAGTTCCTTCGGAACCCTAAGATTGGAGCTCGCGGATTGTTTTAATAATACTTTTTTTATTCATTTATTTGTTTTTGCTGTTTCTTAATTTATTCATTTATTAACGCGATAGCGTTTAGGAGTTCGTGTCGCAGAAACTCCGGCGTCGGTGGGACCGAAAACTTCCGGCATGCACCTGATAACGTCACGAGGGTTAACTTTTTCCGCTAGATTTGTCAGAAAATTTTTCGATAAATTTGGCGGGAAAGCCTTCCGCTTAATTTGGCGGAAAAATATTTCGCTAAATTTGGCGAGAAAACTTTCCGCTAAATAGCGCGGGAAGATGCTTCCCTAAATTTAGCAGACGTGGCATCAAGTGTGACGTCACGCCACATGACCTCGCGCGGAAATTTCAAACAACCAACAATTTCACAATATATATCACGGGGACACAGGCATTGAAAAGGGTCTTTACATTCTCGAACCACACCATATATCTTCAAAGCGGAATCATTCTAAGACGGCGGCAGAGTATCGTTATCGTACTGACTGTTTTTGTTATTCATTTTTTGTTCAAACCGCCCGGGAGTGGAATGCCCTTCCGGAAGAACTGATAGCTGTTATCAATAATGACGTCTTTTATGACAGACTGCAGAGAAGCGTGCTCGAGTGAAAATGTAGTAATGAATGGTTGTCAATTGCATTACTGAAAATGTCTTTTGAATGCGTTTTTCATTTGTTCCCTCCTGCATAATGCCTAACGGCGCAGCAGGTATTTGTGTAAATAAATAAATAATAAACCCACAACGCTCACGTGTGACGTCACGTGACACGTGACACTACCGTCTAGGCCATGCACACACGTTGGCATGCATTGGGAACGAGTGCGGTTTTATATAAGGAGGCTTTGCGAACGGGGCACGATAACGCTATCGCGTTCCACTCTTAAAGGCGAGGCTTAAGAGCCCCCCCCCCCCCCAAGCTTTTTATTTATTTATTTGACCTTTTCCCTGTTTATTTACTTATCTAATTGTTTGTTTGTTTTATCGGAGCTGGTTGGCCCGGAAGCATGGGCGAAATGAGGGCAATAATTCAATCCAACCACTTTAGCCAAACAAATTTTTCGACGAAACGTCGAAAGGGATGAGGTTCACAAAACAAATTTCCACGAAACGTCGCAGGTGGTGACGATACCGTATCCCTGAACTGTGTAATCATAAAGAGTTGCTGTGTATGAAATGTGTTTCTACGAAACGTGTTTCGACAACAGGATACAAACCCACGCCATTGTACAATAGGTCACAAGTTCCGTTCTTCAGGAAGAGCTCTCAAAATACCTTATCCGCTCGGGACAAAATAAAAAAGTTTCCGAGCTGTGTTTTTTTTTTCTTTTTTAGAGCGCAGCTCTTCGGCGCCCGTTTCCGGCTTGAGCGGCGCCGGCGTCGCCGTCGCCGTCGGCGTAACCGCGCGGTGCATTATGGGACGCGTGACGTCACTGATGACGTCATCGGCATCCGCATCGTCATTATCACTGATGACGTCATCGGCACCGGCATCGTGACTGATGACGTCATCAGTGACGTCACTGATGACGCCATCGGCATCCGCATCGTCATCATCACTGATGACGTCATCGGCATCCGCATCGTCACTGATGACGTCATCGGCATTCGCATCGTCATCGTCACTGATGACGATTACGTCATCAATGACGTCACGAATGACGTCACTGATGACGTCATCGTCACGTGACCCCTAGGGGTCACGTGACCCTCGTGAGGCGACGGCGACGCCGCTCGGAGGGAGGAGTAGCAGACAGGATGAGGACGTGAGGAGGAGGGAGGAGGGGTATACCTTCCCCTCAGTACCCTTCCCTCCTCCTCCTCAAGAGCTGCGCTCTAATTCGGCGCTACAGGAAGTTGTAAACGGCTTTCATTTTTTTTCTGTGTCATGTTAGTTTTAGTGTTAATATACTAAACTTGCATCAAGTTGTTTTTTCTTTTAAGTACGCTTGAAAACATCTGCAAAACTAGTGTGTATGTACCAAACAAACAAAGCAAAAAACACGGTCGCTAAATTTGTGTTTTTGTTTTAATTTATTTAGTTTTTTATTCTATTTCTTTAAAAGATTGTCAGGTACTTGAATGGTGGCCAACGTACCGGCTAAACCAATCACGCATAATGCGCCGGCTACGCTAAACAAATCACAACACATAAAACATGGCTTTATTTTCGTAAGTTTTCATCGTCTGTTTTCATAAACGCTATTTTCACGGCTACCATATACCAATCACTCGCAATTGACCGCCTGTATATTTAATTTAATTTAATTTAATTTAATTTATTTAACTCAAAGGCGTCTTTTGAGGCCGCATTACATGAGGGGGATGGCAATAAATGGGAATACAATATAAAAAAAGAAAGTAAGAACACTAACACAACCACATCTCGTCTAACCACAAAGAAAACAAGATATACATACATAATCGGACAGTCACTACTCATTGAACAAAAGCACGCACATTTCTTTAAGCGCTGTAATATCTAAGTTGGTTACAACATGATCTGGTAAGTTATTCCATTCTGTAATAGACAATATTAAGGGAGAAAACATGAATGGGTTATTATGGGAACGTATTGAAGGAGTTTAAATTTGTTGTCGTTTCGAGAAGAAATATAATGGGCTTTTTGGCAATAAATATTTCTGAACTGTGAATTACTATGGTAAACTTGATGAAAGAAATGAAGCGAGACCAAGTCTTGATTTTAAGGCGGAGACACTACTTTCTGGAGAATAATCGTTTAGGATGAATCGGGTGGCTTTGTTTTGAATTTATTCTAGGTTTGATATTAGATAATTTTGATGTGGATTCCACGCAACGCTTGCGTATTCAAGTTTGGGTGGAATTATTGTTTTATAGGCGAGTAATTTTGTCGCAGCAGGGGCCAGATAGAGGTTCCGCCTCAAAAAAGCTAATGATCACGTTGAGCTGGTGATTAGGTTGTCGATGTGTTCGTTTTACGATAATGTTTCAGAAATATGGACACCCAAGTATCTGTATAATGAGACACTTTCTAATTGTGACAGTAATGAATATTCGCGAGATGATTTGATTGAGTTGGTGGTAACGGTCATTTGTTTGCATTTTCCGGGGTTAATATTTAACTGCCAATGGGTGCACCAGGAGCTTATGATGTCGAGATCGTTTTGAAGAATGTAATGATCTGTTGGGTTAGTAATTTTTCTGTATACAACACAGCCATCGGCCAATAGCCGAATAGTCGAGTTAATTGAGGAAGGAAGATCATTAATATAGATAAGGAAAAGAAGGGGGCCGAGGACGCTGCCTTGGGGAACACCGGAAGTTACTGGGACTGATGCTGATGAAGAACTGTTGACTGAAACTGACTACTCTCTGTCTGTTAGAAACCAAGCAATCCAACTGATGACTGAAGTATGGATGTGGAGGAGAGAAAGTTTAAGAAGTAGTCGTTGGTGCGGAACGGTGTCGAAAGCTTTCGCAAAATTAATAAAAATAACGTCGGTTTCTGCTGAGGAATGATTATTAAAGTGAAGATCCGGGGTAAACTCAAGTAGTTGGCTGATAGAGAAATGATGTTTCCTAAAACCATGGTGGTTGGGGACAAAAATACACCAAATAAACAAGGCATCCTGAATGTTGTCCATTCAAAGAAGTTTACGACGAGGATGGGATTCGAACCCACGCGGGCAGAGCCCAATGGATTAGCAGTCCATCGCCTTAACCACTCGGCCACCTCGTCCTGTGTTTTTCTTGAAACTAGATGGGCCACTTGGAGACAGGGTCACACAAGAACTATTCATTATGGAGCGGAACAAAGCGAGGAGTGACCGCGCGTAGCGCAGTTCCTTCGGAAGCCTAAGATTGGAGCTCGCGAATTGTTTTAATAATACTTGTTTTTATTCATTTATTTGTTTGTGTTGTTTCTTAATTTTTTTCATTTATTTACGCGATAGCGTTTAGGAGCTCGTGTCGCAGAAACTCCGGCGTCGGTGGGACCGAAAAATTCCGGCATGCAGCTGATGACGTCACACGTGACGTCACGTGTGACGTCACGAGGGTTAAATTTGTCCGCTAGATTTGTCAGAAAACTTTTCGCTAAATTTGGCGGGAAAGTTTTCCGCTTAATTTGGCAGAAAAATATTTCGCTAAATTTGTCGAGAAAACTTTCCGCTAAATAGTGCGGAAAAACGCTTCCCTAAATTTAGCAGACGTGACATCACGTGTGACGTCACGCCACATGACCTCGCGCGGAAATTTCAAACAACCCACAACGCTCACGTGTGACGTCACGTGACACGTGACGCTACCGTCTAAGCCACGCACACACGCTGGCATGCATTGGGAACGAGTGCGGTTTTATATAAACCAGCACACTGTTTACAAACAAGCCCGCTTTGCCCACAACAGGTGTGGGCACTGCGCATGCGCAGAAGCCAAATTTGGGAGGAATGAAGCATTAGCGCATGCGCAGTACCGACAGCAGCGCCACCGCGGTCGTATGACGTCAGCAAGTTGAGTTGGTCTATAAGGAGGATTTGCGAACGAGGCACGATAACGCTATCGCGTTCCATTCTTAAAGGCGAAGCTTAAAGGAGCTGTGCAACAGTTATAGTGATTTGCTTAAATAATTTGGGAGTTGGTGCCTCGACCACTCTGAGTAAAGAACAAAAAACCGCTTTTGCCTGCATGTCCTAGTTTTTATTTTAAAAATGAACAAAGATTGAGGTTTTCGGCGCCTCTAAACTCCTTCACTAACTTCCGAGTCACGTGCGCTGTGACGTCAATGGGGAAGGCGCGGGGTTCCGGTGAAGCTCTCTCTTTAGAGCCATCAGTAAGCAGAGAGAACTCATCCGCTCGCGATCGCGTGGCCACGTGCTGGCGGGCGCAGCGCGAACAATATGGTGAAAGGAGGAAAGTCTCATCCGGGTCCGGCTATACCCATTCGGCTCTGTTCCCCTCTCCCCCTGCGACTTCTGGCGGCTGTTCCGCTGCTGACGGTTTTGTGGACCTAGGATAGATGGCGCCACTGAAACTCCGTATAATAAAAGTTTTGTCGATGATACCAAGTTTTTGACGCATTTATATTTATGTGTGAACGACAAGATTTATAGAAAAGTTACCTTTTATCGAGCAGGTATTCGCACAACTTGCTATCTTTCTACAAGATTCCCCATTGACGTCATGCCTTCTGTTTCTCATGGCCGCCGCTCGCGGCTGCAGGTCGAGGAATATTCTAATTTTTGCTTCGCGATTACGCCGCGCAATCGCAACATTTCGAAAGAAGGAGGTGTGTTTTCTGTCCTTTGTGACAAGGTGAACAATGTCAAAAATAGAAAACGCCAATTCTTTTAACGTTAAAGGGGCACTCAAGTGGTTTTTGAGTTCGTGTTTTGATGATGACAGCTGAATTTAGTAAAAACCAAAAAATATAGTCATACGGTGATTATTTCTTTAACAAAAATGTAATTGAAGGCCGCCAAACCTCAGATCCACCCGAAAACGAAACCACTCTCATTGGTCCTCGCACGCTTATCAAAAGGATCTCGGGCCAATGGCGTTGGACGACGTTCCGTCGCGCAGTGATCCCGAGGTAGCCGCATCGGCCGAACCTCTTTGTCATTCGAGCTTCGATCATGGCGGAGTTCTCTACGCTTGAGGACCTGACGCCGTTAGAGGTTGAAATTCTTCGGCGGACAGCCGACCTGGGGATGATTTCCTATGACGCCACTTCGACGTGCGATGTGGACGATAGCAGCGCTTCGGAGTCATGTTCGGCTTCCGGCGAAACGCAGACCTTTTCGGGCATTCTTCGATTTGCGGTTGGGGCAAGTCGTAACCGAACCAACGTTTGACTCGCAGCGTTACCTCTGGTACGTGATGTCAAACGATGTCGCCACGTTGCCTTTCGCCTCGGGAGGACGGGGGAAAGGCTGGTTCAGACATGTGCAACGAGCGCGTACCTACGACTGCGTTTGTTGCGACCAGAACGACCGCTCTGCGCCGCGCGTACACACACCTGCAACCGCTACAACAAGCGCAGCGGGTCGTCACAGCGGCCCCTCTAAAAAGGGGACGCACTGCTACTCAATGCCATAACCAAATATAGACAGACAGTTGTCTATAGCCTAAAGCTTTATTATTATTTTTCTTGATAGGCTTGCAGGGTACAGTGGATGAAAAAAAGAAAATAAAAAGATGCAGTACGCCGTCTTGGACGATCACGACTCTAAAACACGACTTTGCCAATAGTACAAATATCGCCACACGCTTTTTCTACGATTATAAAAGACAATGTAATCTTAGCAGCGATATAGCAACGTAGAAATATGATTTTGTGATCAGATAGACGTTGCGAGCGTTCAGGATTGCTAACACTAATCACTTCTCTCCGGTGATGAAAACGCGTGAAAATTCGCATCCTTTATACGGTACGCGCCAGTAATACCTTGAACTTGAGCACACGCATGAAATGCGCCAAATAAGAAATCCGGGCGATGTTCGAGGACACAAATGCTTAGAAAGCACCACTGTAGTCGAAGTAAACAAACACGACGGCAAGGGCGTTTCTGCTGTCTTGAGAGTGCCGCCACGACATCGCCGCACGAGTAGGTGGATCTTCCCTTTAGTACGTGCTGGGTTATCATAGCGACACACGACGAAAATTCACAGTCAAGGATAGCGCTTTTACGCGGAACGATGAGCTTTCACCACGCCGTCCACGTCAACGACCTCCACCGAGGCCTGGCCGGCCCGCTACCGACACGACCTGACACGACCGGCCCGACCTGCAACGCGCGCAGATACGTGCGCTTCCGCGCATCCCGGGGGAGCGAGAAATTCACCGCCCGCGGAGGAAGGCAAGGAGAAAACGTAGTCCCTTGTTTGTGAAACGATAATTGCAGTATCGCGTATTTTAAACTAGAAATATTTTACGTCTTTTGAAATTATCATGCACAACATATTTAAATGAACTGAAAATTGTTTCTTTAGCGAAACTTTACAAAGGCCGCCAAAATTTTCAAACATACGATAATTTCATTGGTCCTCGCAAGTACAGAAAAGAGTCCGCACGTATTTTATTCCTGCGTGATTAATAGGCGGTTCTGCCTTCTAAAACTGAAGATACTCATTCACTGACACTTCCTTAACGCCATCGCATCAAAAAGTAGCTTCTCCAAAAACTGCTTGAGTGCCCCTTTAAAATCGTTGCACAGCTCCTTTAAGAGCCCCCCCCCCCCCCCCCCCCCAAAGCTTTTTATTTATTTATTTGATCTTTTCGCTGTTTATTTACTTATCTAACTGTTTGTTTATTTGTTTGGTTTTATCGGAGCTGGTTGGCCCGGAAGCATGGGCGAAATGAGGGCAATAATTCAATCCAACCACTTTAGCCAAACAAATTTTTTGACGAAACGTCGAAAGGGATGAGGTTCACAAAACAAATTTCCACGAAACGTCACAGGTGTCGACGATACCGTATCCATGAACTGTGTGATCATAAAATGTTGCTGTGTATGAAACGTGTTTCCACGAAACGTGTTTCGACGACAGGATACAAACCCACGTCATTGTACAATAGGTCACAAGTTCCGTTCTTCTGGAAGAGCTCTCAAAATACCTTATCCACTCGGGACAAAATAAAAAAAGTTTCCGAGCTGTGTTTTTTTTTTTTTTTTGCTATGTCATGTCAGTTTTAGTTTTAATATACTAAACTTGCACCAAGTTGTTTTTTCTTTCAAGTACGCTTGAAAACATCTGCAAAACTAGTGTGTATGGACCAAACAAACTAAACAAAAACACGTTCGCTAACTTTGTGTTTTTGTTTTAATTTATTTAGTTTCTCATTCTTTTTCTTTTAAATTATTGTCAGGTACTTGAACAGTGGCCAACGTACCGGCTAAACCAATCACGCATAATGCGCCGGCTACGCAAAACAAATTACAACACATAAAACATGGCTTTATTTTCGTAAGTTTTCATCGTTTGTTTTCATAAACGCTATTTTCACGGCTACCATATACCAATCACTCGCAATTGACCGCCCGTATATTTCATTTCATTTCATTTTTTTAGTATAACTCAAGGGCGTCTTTTGAGGACGCATTACATGAGGGGGGTGGTAATAAATGGGAATACAATATAAAAAAAGAAAGTAAGAACACTAACACAACCACATCTCGTCTAACCACAAAGAAAACAATATATACATACATAATCGGACAGTCACTACTCATTGAACAAAAGCACGCACATTTCTTGAAACGCTGTAATATCTAAGTTGGTTACAACATGATCTGGTAAGTTATTCCATTCTGTAATAGACAATATTAAGGGAGAAAACATGAATGGGTTATTATGGGAACGTATTGAAGGAGTTTACATTTGTTGTCGTTTCGAGAAGAAATATAATGGGCTTTTTGGCAATAAATATTTCTGAACTGTGAATTACTATGGTAAACTTGATGAAAGAAATGAAGCGAGACCAAGTCTTGATTTTAAGGCGGAGACACTACTTTCTGGAGAATAATCGTTTAGGATGAACCGGGTGGCTTTGTTTTGAATTGATTCTAGGTTTGATATTAGATAATTTTGATGTGGATTCCACGCAACGCTTGCGTATTCAAGTTTGGGTGTAATTATTGTTTTATAGGCGAGTAATTTTGTCGTAGCAGGGGCCAGATAGAGGTTCCGCCTCAAAAAAGCTAATGATCTCGTTGAGCTGGCGATTAGGTTGTCGATGTGTTCATTTTACGATAATGTTTCAGAAATATGGACACCCAAGTATTTGTATAATGAGACACTTTCTAATTGTGACAGTAATGAATATTCGTAAGATGATTTGATCGAGTTGGTGGTAACGGTCATTGGTTTGCATTTTCCGGGGTTACTATTCATCTGCCAGTGGGTGCACCAGGAGCTTATAGTGTCGAGATCGTTTTGAAGAATGTAATGATCTGTTGGGTCAGTAATTTTTCTGTATACAACACAGCCATCGGCAAATAGCTGAATAGTCGAGTTAATTGAGGAAGGAAGATCATTAATGTAGATATGAAAAAGAAGGGGGCCGAGGACGCTGCCTTGGGGAACACCGGAAGTTACTGGGACTGATGCTGATGAAGAACTGTTGACTGAAACTGACTGCTCTCTGTCTGTTAGAAACCAAGCTATCCAACTGACGACTGAAGGATGGATGTGGAGGAGAGAAAGTTTAAGAAGTAGTCGTTGGTGCGGAACGGTATCGAAAGCTTTCGCAAAATCAATGAAAAATAACGTTGGTTTCTGCTGAGGAATGATTATTAAAGTGAAGATCCAGGGTAAATTCAAGTAGTTGGCTGATACAGGAATGATGTTTCCTAAAACCATGCTGGTTCGGGACAAAAATAAACCATATAAACAAGACGTCACTGATTGTTGTGCATTCAAAAGAGTTTGCGACGAGGATGGGATTCGAACCCACGCGGGCAGAGCCCAATGGATTAGCAGTCCATCGCCTTAACCACTCGGCCACCTCGTCCTGTGTTTTTCTTGGAACTATACTTCGTCTCACCCTAGCATGGACTAACCGGGAAGGCTGAGCTAGCGCGAGCGGCCAGCCTTGACTGCCTTGACTAGAGCACTTGCTGCACGAGCGCTCGTGCAGCCGCCGGGGCTTCATTCAAAGCGACTAGCTCGCGCTTTTAGCACGCGCGGCTAACAATAGTCCATACTAAGGTGAGACGAAGTATAGATGGGCAACTTGGTGACAGGGTAACACAAGAACAGTAATCATTTTGGAGCGGAACAAAGCGAGGAGTGACCGCGCGTAGCGCAGTTCCTTCGGAAGCCTAAGATTGGAGCTCGCGAATTGTTTTAATAATACTTGTTTTTATTCATTTATTTGTTTGTGTTCTTTCTTAATTTTTTCATTTATTTACGCGATAGCGTTTAGGAGCTCGTGTCGCCGAAACTCCGGCGTCGGTGGGACCGAAAAATTCCGGCATGCAGCTGATGACGTCACACGTGACGTCACGTGTGACGTCACGAGGGTTAAATTTGTCCGCTAGATTTGTCAGAAAACTTTTCGCTAAATTTGGCGGGAAAGTTTTCCGCTTAATTTGGCAGAAAAATATTTCGCTAAATTTGTCGAGAAAACTTTCCGCTAAATAGTGCGGGAAAACGCTTTCCTAAATTTAGCAGACGTGACATCACGTGTGACGTCACGCCACATGACCTCGCGCGGAAATTTCAAACAACCCACAACGCTCACGTGTGCCGTCACGTGACACGTGACGCTACCGTCTAGGCCACGCACACGCGCTGGCATGCATTGGGAACGAGTGCGGTTTTATATAAGAAGGCTTTGTGAACGGGGCACGATAACGCTATCGCATTCCACTCTTAAAGGCGAAGCTTAAGAGCCCCCCCAAGCTTTTTATTTATTTATTTGACCTTTTCGCTGTTTATTTACTTATCTAACTGTTTGTTTGTTTGTTTATTTGTTTTATCGGAGCTGGTTGGCCCGGAAGCATGGGCGAAATGAGGGCAATAATTCAATCCAACCACTTTAGCAAAACAAATTTTTCGACGAAACGTCGAAAGGGATGAGGTTCACAAAACAAATTTCCACGAAACGTCACAGGTGTCGACGATACCGTAACCCTGAACTGTGTAATCATAAAGAGTTGCTGTGTATGAAACGTGTTTCCACGAAACGTGTTTCGACGACAGGATACAAACCCACGTCATTGTACAATAGGTCACAAGTTCCGTTCTTCTGGAAGAGCTCTCAAAATACCTTATACACTCGGGACAAAATAAAAAAAGTTTCCAAGCTGTGTTTTTTTTTTTCCTTTTTTTTACCTGTGTCATGTTAGTTATAGTTTTAATATACTAAACTTGTATCAAGTTGCTTTTTTTCTTTTAAGTACGCTTGGAAACATCTGCTAAACTAGTGTGTATGGACCAAACAAACAAAACAAAAAACACGGCCGCTACATTTGTGTTTTTGTTTTAATTTATTTAGTTTCTTATTCTTTTAAAAAACAATATATTGTCAGGTACTTGAACGGTGGCCAACGTACCGACTAAACCGATCACGCATAATGCGCCGGCTACGCTAAACAAATCACAACACATAAAACATGGCTTTATTTTCGTAAGTTTTCATGGTTTGTTTTCATAAACGCTATTTTCACGGCTACCATATACCAATCACTCGCAATTGACCACCTGTATATTTAATTTAATTTAATTTCATTTATTTAACTCGAGGGCGTCTTTTGAGGCCGCATTACATGAGGGGGGTGGCAATAAATGGGAATACAATATAAAAAAAGAAAGTAAGAACACTAACACAACCACATCTCGTCTAACCACAAAGAAAACAAGATATACATACATAATCGGACAGTCACTACTCATTGAACAAAAGCACGCACATTTCTTTAAGCGCTGTAATATCTAAGTTGGTTACAACATGATCTGGTAAGTTATTCCATTCTGTAATAGACAATATTAAGGGAGAAAACATGAATGGGTTATTATGGGAACGTATTGAAGGAGTTTACATTTGTTGTCGTTTCGAGAAGAAATATAATGGGCTTTTTGACAATAAATGTTTCTGAACTGTGAATTACTATGGTAAACTTGATGAAAGAAAGGATGCGAGACCAAGTCTTGATTTTAAGGTGGAGACACTACTTTCTGGAGAATAATCGTTTAGGATGAACCGGGTGGCTTTGTTTTGAATTGATTCTAGGTTTGATATTAGATAATTTTGATGTGGGCTCCACACAACGCTTGCGTATTCAAGTTTGGGTGGAATTATTGTTTTATAGGCGAGTAATTTTGTCGCAGCAGGGGCCAGATAGAGGTTCCGCCTAAAAAAAAGCTAATGATCTCGTTGAGCTGGCGATTAGGTTGTCGATGTGTTCATTTTACGATAATGTTTCAGAAATATGGACACCCAAGTATTTGTATAATGAGACACTTTCTAATTGTGACAGTAATGAATATTCGCGAGATGATTTGATCGAGTTGGTGGTAACGGTCGTTTGTTTGCATTTTCGGGGTTAATATTCATCTGCCAATGAGTGCACCAGGAGCTTATGGTGTCGAGATCGTTTTGAAGAATGTAATGATCTGTTGGGTCAGTAATTTTTCTGTATACAACACAGTCATCGGCAAATAGCCGAATAGTCGAGTTAATTGCGGAAGGAAGATCATTAATGTAGATAGGGAAAAGAAGGGGGCCGAGGACGCTGCCTTGGGGAACACCGGAAGTTACTGGGACTGATGCTGATGAAGAACTGTTGACTAAAACTGACTGCCCTCTGTCTGTTAGAAACCAAGCTATCCAACTGATGACTGAAGGATGGATGTGGAGGAGAGGAAGTTTAAGAAGCAGTCATTGGTGCGGAACGGTATCGAAAGCTTTCACAAAATCAATGAAAATAACGTTGGTTTCTGCTGAGGGATGATTATTAAAGTGAAGATCCGGGGTAAACTCAAGTAGTTGGCTGATAGAGAAATGATGTTTCCTAAAACCATGGTGGTTGGGGACAAAAATACACCAAATAAACAAGGCATCACTGAATGTTGTCCATTCAAAGAAGTTTGCGACGAGGATGGGATTCGAACCCACGCGGGCAGAGCCCAATGGATTAGCAGTCCATCGCCTTAACCACTCGGCCACCTCGTCCTGTGTGTTCTTGAAACTAGATGGGCAACTTGGTGACAGGGTCACACAAGAACAGTATTCATTTCGGAGCGGAACAAAGCGAGGAGTGACCGCGCGTAGCGCAGTTCCTTCGGAACCCTAAGATTGGAGCTCGCGGATTGTTTTAATAATACTTTTTTTATTCATTTATTTGTTTTTGCTGTTTCTTAATTTATTCATTTATTAACGCGATAGCGTTTAGGAGCTCGTGTCGCAGAAACTAGGGCGTCGGTGGGGCCGAAAAATTCCGGCGTGCAGCTGATGACGTCACACGTGACGTCACGTGTGACGTCACGAGGGTTAAATTTTTCCGCTAGATTTGTCAGAAAACTTTTCGCTAAATTTTGCGGGAAAGGTTTCCGCTTAATTTGGCGGAAAAATATTTTGCTAAATTTGTCGAGAAAACTTTCCGCTAAATAGTGCGGGAAAACGCTTCCCTAAATTTAGCAGACGTGACATCACGTGTGACTTCACGCCACATGACCTCGCGCGGAACTTTCAAACAACCCACAACGCTCACGTGTGCCGTCACGTGACACGTGACACTACCGTCTAGGCCACGCACACACGCTTGCATGCATTGGGAACGATTGCGGTTTTATATAAGAAGGCTTTGTGAACGGGGCACGATAACTCTATCGCGTTCCACTCTAAAAGGCGAAGCTTAAGAGCCCCCCCAAGCTTTTTATTTATTTATTTGACCTTTTCGCTGTTTATTTACTTATCTAACTGTTTGTTTGTTTGTTTGTTTGTTTTATCGGAGCTGGTTGACCCGGAAGCATGGGCGAAATGAGGGCAATAATTCAATCCAACCACTTTAGCCAAACAAATTTTTTGACGAAACGTCGAAAGGGATGAGGTTCACAAAACAAATTTCCACGAAACGTCACAGGTGTTATCGATACCGTATCCATGAACTGTGTGGTCATAAAGAGTTGCTGTGTATGAAACGTGTTTCCACAAAACGTGTTTCGACGACAGGATACAAACCCACGTCATTGTACAATAGGTCACAAGTTCCGTTCTTCTGAAAGAGCTCTCAAAATACCTTATCCACTCGGGACAAAATAAAAAAGTTTCCAAGCTATGTTTTTTTTTTCTTTTTTTTCCTGTGTCATGTTAGTTATAGTTTTAATATACTAAACTTGTATCAAGTTGTTTTTCCTTTTAAGTACGCTTGAAAACATCTGCAAAACTAGTCTGTATGGACCAAACAAACAAAACAAAAAACACGGCCGCTAAATTTGGGTTTTTGTTTTAATTTATTTAGTTTCTTATTTAAAAAAAAAATATATATATATATATATATTGTCAGGTACTTGAACGGTGGCTAACGTACCGGCTAAACTGATCACGCCTAATGCGCCGGCTCATAGAGTTATTATAATGTACGCTAGAGGTTCAACTGGCGCTAGTGTCTATGCGACTTCCGTGACGCAAATTGAAGCAGACAGCAACCAGTCTACTTTTGCGGTGCTCCTGTGCATTCCTATGGGAAAACGCGCGCGCATTTTGTCTCTTCGCCGGAAAATAACACGGAACACGTTGGTTATTTGGGTCTTACCGAATAGTATGTATCTTGATTAACACTGTAAAAGTGTAATTGCTTTAGTTAGCGCATTTTTCTTCATCAGTGAACGATGTTTAAATTCGCTACATTTCAGTCCCAAACGTGTGTTCCGCAGCAGGTGTGTAAAAACAAGCGACGATTCAAAGCAAAATTACAATCGAAATGAATATAGAGCGTGTTCAAGGCTCGCCAGCATTCCGGTGACGCTTATATGTTGCTAATATGCCAGTCCTGTCACTATATGAAAATGAACCCGTCGTGCATGAGCGGATAATAACATTCAAATAAAGAATAAAGTACGTGGGCTATGAAAAATGTCTCTTTGTATTGTTTTCTCTGCCGGGCAGCTTTTATCGCGCACTTGTTCTCAAAGATATCTAGCGCGCGGTTGATATTTTGAACGTTGAACAAGCAGCTTCGCTCAGGGCAGAAAGAATAAAGCGGTACTTACTTATTTAAAATCGGAATAGATTACGTGGCCTTCAATTTATTTTGATCGTACGTGCACTCCGAGATACTGATTCAGTGTTACTGCGTAATTCTTGTTGCCGCTCTTGATTTTCCAGATGTCCTTCGTTCGTTTGGCATGTATATTCCCCATGCTGGAAATCGCCGCCGCCGCGTTCGCGCTAATAGTGTCCGACAGTGCACATAAATACACGTACGAAGCCGTTTTAGCACCGTTTTGAATGCGATGAATTCGAAAAAAAAAACGCCGTAACTGACCAATTCTTTCATCGGCTTGACTGAGAAATGTTCCAAACTACCTAGTACGTACGAATTATTCGGGATATTTGCTCTTATGATCCAGCGCAGGGAGAAAATGCACTCACTTTTTCCCATAGAAATGCATTACCGGAAGTCAATTTTCGACTGGTTGCTGTCTGCTTCAATTTGCGTCAGCACACTAGCGCCAATTGAACCTCTAGCGTACATTATAATAACTCTATGCGCCGGCTACGCAAAACAAATCACAACACATAAAACATGGCTTTATTTTCGTAAGTATTCATCGTTTGTTTTCATAAACGCTATTTTCACGGCTACCATATACCAATCACTCGCAATTGATTGCCTGTATATTTAATTTAGTTTCATTTCATTTATTTAACTCAAGGGCGTCTTTTGAGGCCGCATTACATGAGGGGGGTGGCAATAAATGGGAATACAATATAAAAAAAGAAAGTAAGAACTCTAACACAACCACATCTCGTCTAACCACAAAGAAAACAAGATATACATACATAATCGGACAGTCACTACTCATTGAACAAAAGCACGCACATTTCTTGAAACGCTGTAATATCTAAGTTGGTTACAACATGATCTGGTAAGTTATTCCATTCTGTAATAGACAATATTAAGGGAGAAAACATGAATGGGTTATTATGGGAACGTATTGAAGGAGTTTAAATTTGTTGTCGTTTCGAGAAGAAATATAATGGGCTTTTTGACAATAAATATTTCTGAACTGTGAATTACTATGGTAAACTTGATGAAAGAAATGAAGCGAGACCAAGTCTTGAGTTTAAGGTGGAGACACTACTTTCTGGAGAATAATCGTTTAGGATGAACCGGGTGGCTTTGTTTTGAATTGATTCTAGGTTTGATATTAGATAATTTTGATGTGGATTCCACGCAACGCTTGCGTATTCAAGTTTGGGTGTAATTATTGTTTTATAGGCGAGTAATTTTGTCGTAGCAGGGGCCAGATAGAGGTTCCGCCTCAAAAAAGCTAATGATCTCGTTGAGCTGGCGATTAGGTTGTCGATGTGTTCATTTTACGATAATGTTTCAGAAATATGGACACCCAAGTATTTGTATAATGAGACACTTTCTAATTGTGACAGTAATGAATATTCGTAAGATGATTTGATCGAGTTGGTGGTAACGGTCATTGGTTTGCATTTTCCGGGGTTACTATTCATCTGCCAGTGGGTGCACCAGGAGCTTATAGTGTCGAGATCGTTTTGAAGAATGTAATGATCTGTTGGGTCAGTAATTTTTCTGTATACAACACAGCCATCGGCAAATAGCTGAATAGTCGAGTTAATTGAGGAAGGAAGATCATTAATGTAGATATGGAAAAGAAGGGGGCCGAGGACGCTGCCTTGGGGAACACCGGAAGTTACTGGGACTGATGCTGATGAAGAACTATTGACTGAAACTGACTGCTCTCTGTCTGTTAGAAACCAAGCTATCCAACTGACGACTGAAGGATGGATGTGGAGGAGAGAAAGTTTAAGAAGTAGTCGTTGGTGCGGAACGGTATCGAAAGCTTTCGCAAAATCAATGAAAATAACGTTGGTTTCTGCTGGGGAATGATTATTAAAGTGAAGATCCAGGGTAAATTCAAGTAGTTGGCTGATACAGGAATGATGTTTCCTAAAACCATGCTGGTTCGGGACAAAAATAAACCATATAAACAAGACATCACTGAATGTTGTGCATTCAAAAGAGTTTGCGACGAGGATGGGATTCGAACCCACGCGGGCAGAGCCCAATGGATTAGCAGTCCATCGCCTTAACCACTCGGCCACCTCGTCCTGTGTTTTTCTTGGAACTAGATGGGCAACTTGGTGACAGGGTAACACAAGAACAGTAATCATTTTGGAGCGGAACAAAGCGAGGAGTGACCGCGCGTAGCGCAGTTCTTTCGGAAGCCTAAGATTGGAGCTCGCGAATTGTTTTAATAATACTTGTTTTTATTCATTTATTTGTTTGTGTTCTTTCTTAATTTTTTCATTTATTTACGCGATAGCGGTTAGGAGCTCGTGTCGCCGAAACTCCGGCGTCGGTGGGACCGAAAAATTCCGGCATGCAGCTGATGACGTCACACGTGACGTCACGTGTGACGTCACGAGGGTTAAATTTGTCCGCTAGATTTGTCAGAAAACTTTTCGCTAAATTTGGCGGGAAAGTTTTCCGCTTAATTTGGCAGAAAAATATTTCGCTAAATTTGTCGAGAAAACTTTCCGCTAAATAGTGCGGGAAAACGCTTTCGTAAATTTAGCAGACGTGACATCACGTGTGACGTCACGCCACATGACCTCGCGCGGAAATTTCAAACAACCCACAACGCTCACGTGTGCCGTCACGTGACACGTGACGCTACCGTCTAGGCCACGCACACACGCTGGCATGCATTGGGAACGAGTGCGGTTTTATATAAGAAGGCTTTGTGAACGGGGCACGATAACGCTATCGCATTCCACTCTTAAAGGCGAAGCTTAAGAGCCCCCCCCAAGCTTTTTATTTATTTATTTGACCTTTTCGCTGTTTATTTACTTATCTAACTGTTTGTTTGTTTGTTTATTTGTTTTATCGGAGCTGGTTGGCCCGGAAGCATGGGCGAAATGAGGGCAATAATTCAATCCAACCACTTTAGCAAAACAAATTTTTCGACGAAACGTCGAAAGGGATGAGGTTCACAAAACAAATTTCCACGAAACGTCACAGGTGTCGACGATACCGTAACCTTGAACTGTGTAATCATAAAGAGTTGCTGTGTATGAAACGTGTTTCCACGAAACGTGTTTCGACGACAGGATACAAACCCACGTCATTGTACAATAGGTCACAAGTTCCGTTCTTCTGGAAGAGCTCTCAAAATACCTTATACACTCGGGACAAAATAAAAAAAGTTTCCAAGCTGTGTTTTTTTTTCCTTTTTTTTTCTGTGTCATGTTAGTTATAGTTTTAATATACTAAACTTGTATCAAGTTGCTTTTTTTCTTTTAAGTACGCTTGAAAACATCTGCTAAACTAGTGTGTATGGACCAAACAAACAAAACAAAAAACACGGCCGCTACATTTGTGTTTTTGTTTTAATTTATTTAGTTTCTTATTCTTTTAAAAAACAATATATTGTCAGGTACTTGAACGGTGGCCAACGTACCGACTAAACCGATCACGCATAATGCGCCGGCTACGCTAAACAAATCACAACACATAAAACATGGCTTTATTTTCGTAAGTTTTCATCGTTTGTTTTCATAAACGCTATTTTCACGGCTACCATATACCAATCACTCGCAATTGACCACCTGTATATTTAATTTAATTTAATTTCATTTATTTAACTCGAGGGCGTCTTTTGAGGCCGCATTACATGAGGGGGGTGGCAATAAATGGGAATACAATATAAAAAAAGAAAGTAAGAACACTAACACAACCACATCTCGTCTAACCACAAAGAAAACAAGATATACATACATAATCGGACAGTCACTACTCATTGAACAAAAGCACGCACATTTCTTTAAGCGCTGTAATATCTAAGTTGGTTACAACATGATCTGGTAAGTTATTCCATTCTGTAATAGACAATATTAAGGGAGAAAACATGAATGGGTTATTATGGGAACGTATTGAAGGAGTTTACATGTGTTGTCGTTTCGACAAGAAATATAATAGGCTTTTTGACAATAAATATTTCTGAACTGTGAATTACTATGGTAAACTTGATGAAAGAAATGAAGCGAGACCAAGTCTTGATTTTAAGGCGGAGACACTACTTTCTGGGGAATAATCGTCTAGAATGAATCGGGTGGGTTTGTTTTGAATTGATTCTAGGTTTGATATTAGATAATTTTGATGTGGATTTCACACGACGCTTGCGTATTCAAGTTTGGGTGGAATTATTGATTTATAGCCGAGTACTTTTGTCGCAGCAGGGGCCAGATAGAGGTTCCGCCTCAAAAAAGCTAATGATCTCGTTGAGCTGGCGATTAGGTTGTCGATGTGTTCGTTTTACGATAATGTTTCAGAAATATGGACACCCAAGTATCTTTATAATGATACACTTTCTAATTGTGACAGTAATGAATATTCGCGAGATGATTTGATTGAGTTGGTGGTAACGGTCATTTGTTTGCATTTTCCGGGGTTAATATTTAACTGCCAATGGGTGCACCAGGAGCTTATGATGTCGAGATCGTTTTGAAGAATGTAATGATCTGTTGGGTTAGTAATTTTTCTGTATACAACACAGCCATCGGCCAATAGCCGAATAGTCGAGTTAATTGAGGAAGGAAGATCATTAATATAGATAAGGAAAAGAAGGGGGCCGAGGACGCTGCCTTGGGGAACACCGGAAGTTACTGGGACTGATGCTGATGAAGAACTGTTGACTGAAACTGACTACTCTCTGTCTGTTAGAAACCAAGCAATCCAACTGATGACTGAAGTATGGATGTGGAGGAGAGAAAGTTTAAGAAGTAGTCGTTGGTGCGGAACGGTGTCGAAAGCTTTCGCAAAATTAATAAAAATAACGTCGGTTTCTGCTGAGGAATGATTATTAAAGTGAAGATCCGGGGTAAATTCAAATAGTTGGCAGATACAGGAATGATGTTTCCTAAAACCATGCTGGTTGAGGAAAAAAAAGTCGCGATGGTCCAGGTACGAAATGATGTGAGTGTAAATTGCATGTTCCTTGAGCTTGCAGGGTACTCTAGTCAACGAGATGGGTCGGTAGTTAGAGGATTTGATTTGCTGCCCGATTTGAAGATGGGTCTTACTTGGGAGAAACGTCAATCGTATGGTACCTCACCAGAGTTCAGACTTTGTTGAAAGCGTATGCTGAGTATCTTGGATGCTGGGTGATCAATTAGTTTAAGACATTTCGCCGATATCCCATCGTTTCCAGGAGCGCCATTGGAGGACAAGTTTGAGATAGTTTTAAGAATTCCTTCAGGAGTGAAAATAATTGGAGGAATCAACGCTTCATGATAAGGTGGGCAGTATGGGGGGAGTGGAAAAAGTTCGTGCGTAAAAATGCCGGCGAAGAATGAATTCAACGAATCGGCAGCCTGGGGGGTTATGTTCGACAAATGTTTCGTTTCTCCTAAAAAGAAACGGAAGTGACGCAAGGGACGATACCGCGTCTGATTGGCTAGAGGCTAGAATGATGAAAGTTTCTCTTTCGTCATTTGAACCTCTAGCCAATCAGACGTGATATCGTCCCTTGCGTCACTTCCGTTTCTTTTTAGGAGAAACGAAAATTTGTCGAACATAGCCCTCCTGGTCATCGCGGAGTGTTTCACCTTTATAATTTATGAACACTGGGCTATCTCTAGATTCTTTTGGATTTAATATCTTCCAGAATCGCTTGGGGTCTGTAGATAAGATGTGCAGCAAAGTCACCGAAATAAAAAAAAAACTTTTTTTTCGCTTTCTGTACGTCGCTTTTACACAATTTTGTGAAGGAGCGTATGATGACCAAACATCAAAATTATTTGTTTTCTTTGCATTTGCGAATAATCTTTTCTTTTTTTTAGCATACGTTTTAAATTGTTATTAAACCAGGGAGATGCACGATCACATCGAACTGAAGTTTTGGGAACAAATTTTTCGAGTAGTTTTATGAAAGTATTTTTAATCAGTACCCAGTTTTCACTTGCGGATCGGTCACAATTTGATGAGATGAAATACTTTTCAAAGTTCGTTATGGCTACCGTCAGTCCTTCAATATTGGCTCGTGAAAATGCCAATATCTTTTTCGGCGTATTTTCAGAGCGCGTTACTTCTAATGATGTTTCGATTTGAATCAAAGCATGATCATTTATATGCTCCATGATAGTGAAGGACGTCACGCATGCGGGTTTATTGGTGAAAAAAACAGATCTAATATCGCGTCACGACGGGTTGCCGATGTGATAATTTGCTGGAGACCATACACACCAGCTGTAGAAAGGAACTCCGTACACTGTTGAGAGTTTGCACAGTCAGGGAGCGGCCTTAGCTTTGACCAGTTTATTTCGGTATAGTTTAAATCGCCACCAAGACAGAAGTAATCAGTAGGAAATTCTTTGGTCACAGTTCCCAGGGCATGCTATAAAAAAAAAATATATTGAAATCCGAGCGATTAAAATGGGGTGGACGATAACAAACACCTACTATGACACAGCAAAAATCCAGCTTTATACGAAACCGCAAAATCTCGAGATGAAAGCAACATTCTACTTGCGTGCATGACGCATGTTTTTAGGGGCGAAGCTCCTTAGGGCCTTGTCCGTCCGTCCGTCCGTCCGTCCGTGCTCACATCGATTGCCATCCCATCTGTCTTCTTAAAAAAAGAAAAAAATGTTTGCGCAGTCGACAGGATTCGAACCTGTGCGGGGAGACCCCAATGGATTTCTAGTCCATCGCCTTAACCATTCGGCCACGACTGCGGGACGAGTAGGGGGATCTGAGATGTGGTAGTAACTCAAGAGCTGGGAATGTCATGAATGAAACGTTGCATGTAGCCGCTCAACGTCTATACAGGAGAGGGCGCTGCGGTCAAATGCGTATATGATCGCGTTAAACTTTGCATGCATTGGCTCAACGTTTATAGACGAGAGGGCGCTGCGGTCAAATGCTCAAATGCGTATATAACCACGTTCCATACCACACATTCTCTTTCTGACATGGACCGTTGACTTAAGCGGTGGAGATGCGTTCCCACGGCTTCTAGCGGATCCAAGCTGATCCGCTAGAAGAACCACTGGCTCTGCATTTCACCGACCATAAAGCAGTAATAATGAAGCTGAAACGCAACCCGGAACTCAGCACTACCTATGAGCAATAAAAAAAAGTCAGCACCATCAGCACTACCCATAAACAATAAAATCAGTATCATCAGCACCACCAGAGCTTCGCCCCAATCAGCATCATTCACCACGTGGAGATGCGGTCATTTTTTTTTTTTTTTTTGACAACGATGATTACGCCACCGTCTCTAGCCAGCAGTCTATCTTTACGAAAAATATTGTACGATCTGTTTAAAGTGAGCTCATCATTTCTTATATCGGTAGTTAACCACGTTTCCGTTCCAAGAATGACGTCTGGCTGGCTATATGGTGGCCAATGCACCATCTTAAAGGGAAGCCGAAACACTTCTTGGAAAAAACTAGTTAGAGATGAATTCTGACGTATTTTCATCCCGCGAATCTGAACATCACGTCGGTTTTCCCTGAAGATGTAACTAAACGCGAGAAACCACGAGAAACATCAAGCCAGTCGTGACGGTATACTAGGATCTTTTGGCAGCCAAGCGCGTGTCGCTCGTGTGCGCACAGTAGTAACGTCTTTCTTTTAACTTGTTTTCTTTTTTTGTTTTTTTTTGTTTTTACTTGCGAGAGTGCGCGTGCATAACTTTGATAGTCGCTGAAGATGCGCGAGAACGGAGATTCCGAAAACCTCCTAACTATACTCTGTTTCATACTTAGCGTGCAACGCTATCAAAGCTACTGGCGCGAGCGCGTGGCTTCATCTATGGCTTTGTTTGCGCGAGAACGCGTGCAAATGATCAACGAGATCAAGCCCCACGCTCGCGCCAGTAGCTTTGACAGCGTTGCACGCTAAGTATGAAACAGAGTATAGATGTCACGACGCCCAGAGAAGGAGGGGCTTCAGCAATACCTTAAAATAAATGTAAAAAAAAAATATATATATCTCGATATTCGTGAGACTGGAAGCCAAATGAAGACGATTTAGATGTTTTTTTTTTTTTTTTTTAACACAATACCGCTTCAGTTTCCCTTTAAGGGGGTGCGGAAACAAAATTACAGAGCTTATTTTCTAGCTTAAATGTGTTGCGTGTTGTACTATAACCTTAAAAACACCAGTCTTTTCTTGAAAGACACAAGAAAAATTATTTTAAAGCTAATTAAACGATTTTTCAATGGGCACCTTGTGGATGCCTGTGAAGCTGAGTTGGGAGGTAATCTAGCAACGTTGGGAATCTTGCTACGTAGTCATGACGTAACAGGAACCGTTACGTAGTCGCACCAAACATCAGAGCAGCGCCGCCTTTTGGAAGTGCGTTGAACTGTTGGAAGTTACCTCGGCCTAAACGCGATTGCGAAGCCTTTGCCCGTGCGCTTTGTCCCCTTTGCCCCCTTGTGAAGGAAGCCAACGAGATGCCATAATGGACTCGTTGAGGAATGTCGCCGAATTGTTCCTGCGACTTTGCTGTACAGTTCAAAGCCGTTCTGCGCTTTTTGACGTCGAGATGCCGCCGCGCTTCTGCATGGCTGAGAACTGTGGTAACGACTTGCTCAACAGCGATATGCCAATCAACAAGTTTCATACGACAATAACTTCGTGCCCTGTGGATCCGGCTCGCACGTCCGTCGTTTCCGACGTGGGTTCCGACACCTTCTGCTCGCTTTCCGAAATGAATACTGAGAGGGCGGTGTTGGTGTCGTCATCCTCACTTGTGCCCTTCAAGTTTATGTTCAAGAAGAAAATCGTCCTGACGCGCCGTTGGAGTGGGCCACACGAACACAACGCGGACGACTGATCTCATACGTGAAACGCTCGTCACCCCACGGGTACTTCGAATGGCTCGGTTGTAACGTGTTGACGCTGTTGACGCCACCGCAACGCTGACAACGCCACCAACGGCAAAGTCAATAATCCCGCTACCCTTGCTACGTCACAAATGAGGGGAATTTTTTTTTTTTTTGCCATATATCTCATGACGCATCGCGCTCCGCATACAGACCAGTTAGAATCAGGACAAAAGATTTGCCATAAGATCTCCTCTGCGCAGGGGATTGAACGTCACGAATGTCGCCACTGCAGCATAGATATCACTTCTCGATCCCACAGGTGACGACGATAGCCAGCTTTCCCGGCCGACTCCAGTACATCGTAAACGAGATGCAGCGCAGCGGAGTTCGACTTGACTCTATCCGCAAGATCAACGTCGGCGGCAGCGTGGTGAGCGAGGCACTGGCCAGCGGGATCCGCTCCGTCTTCGGGAACCTGCGCTGTCTGCGGAACCTGTACGCCATGTCAGAGTCCAGCGGAATCGTGTGTTCCCCGGCGCCGAACGAGATCAACGTCGGACACCTCGGCTACCCCGCTCCCATGGTGGAACTCAAGGTGAACTCGGTGAACTTGACTTGGAGAAGAGCGAGCGCGCGTGCGAGCTTGTGAATACTTGACCTCACTGCATGAACCTGAGACGGGGAAGGAAAAAGACGACGCGTGAAAAGAGGACTAACACGTCGAAGACGGTGTGTGTTCTCTTTGTTTTTACGTGTCCTCCTGTTCCATCCTTTCTTAGGTTCCCAGGTCATGTCAAACATGGGATCTTTTGTTTAAAGGCCGACGAACAGCCAGAAAGGAGGAAACTGTCCCTCACTTCCTGCATTTCATTCTATGCTTCGTTTCAGCTTAGCTCCGAGCGCAGCAAAAGGCTGGTTCACCACTTGGAAAATAGTGTTCGTATGCATCACGAAGTAGTTCGCAAAAGTAAAATTTTAGAAATACTTTGTTCGTGTGCAAATATTGGACAATTCTTCAGTTGTGTCCTGCTGAAACTAATTATCGAAAAATAAATGAAATAAATTACGTTCCACGTTCTTTATAATATAGTAATGAATATGCTTCGACGAAAATGCTCGAGGTACACCTAAGCATTTCTTATGAGTTGTGAATGCGAAAGCATGCAAGCCGCTCGTCCGCTCCCTTTGTCGTCTGCTCGTCCGCTCCTTATGTCGTCTGCTGCGTACTAGCGCGCGCGCGCTTCTGGATCTCGGAGGCCTTGTGTGATGGTAAGAAGTATAGACTCGGGATTCCGACACGGTGGATGTGAGGAAAAATATATTGTTTGAAAAGAATCGGAATAATAACATTATTGTAACCACGAAAGATATATACACAAAGTCAAGTCTGGGGTGCTCTGCTGACTCGCCGCCGCACTTCTGGTGTTGTCGGAACCTTGGATGCCCTATGCGTTTTCCGGATGGCGAGGGCTCGATGTTCGGTGCCGGTGGTGGTTCCCCGGCAAGCCTGGTTGGTGCCCCCACGGGCCTCAGAAGTCCGTCCGGGATATTACTTGGCTGCTGGGGCCCACGGCGTTAAGCTGCGTTCGTTCCTTCTGTGTCCAACCCCAAAACCGCACCGCACGAGCTTGCCTGAGCCGTCACATCTCCGATGTTGTGTTCCTTTTCTTCTATGTCCCGTTCACATCATCACACCAGGGCGCAGCGGCCAATGGGAGCCCCGTCGACGCGCGCCAGCCAATAGAAGCGAAGACGAATCGCTCCTATTGATATTTGTGATCTCAGAAGTTTGTGATCTTTTGTAATAATTTGGCTGCGTAAGAGCATTACTCACTGCGCACAATACAAATGATGTCCTATAGAAGAGATTCGAACGACGACGACGAAGCTAAGGAAGCCTCTTATGTTCTCTTATACTGTCGCTCCTAAATTGTGAGTATTATATCGACACACTCGCCATTTCTTCGACTATGCTAGACAGACGCAATCGCCTATTTGATAAGAAGCGAGGCATAGGCCCTGGCGGCTTCCTCCTAGGCCATGCGACGCTCACCTATTACAGACCAGACCGAACAAGCATCTCTTTCCCGACGGACAAACCGAGCATCGGCGACGAAATGCCCTATCAAGAAGCAGCTCTTCTAAACGCAACTGGAAACGATAAAATACTTGGGAATGGCTCCCCTAACATTAAAGACCAAAATTCTTATTCTGATGCACCCAGCTCGTCGAGCACCATCATATAGGAGGTATTCACTGGCCGCCATATTTGAGGTCACTGTTTAGAGCGCATGCTCAGAACGAGCTCGCATTAATAGGCTGCCAAGACCGGCAATCTTGGTGGTGCGGAATGCACGTGGCGAAAGAACTGTGGAAGCTCGCGTTCAGCACGCGCTCCGCAGCCGAGCACACGGCTATGGCCGCACGCCATATTTGAGGGCGATGTTTAGAGCGCATGCCCAGAACGAGCTCACGTTAATAGCCTGCTAAGACCGGCAACCTTGATGGTGCTAAATGCACGCTCCAAAAAGACTGCGGAAGCTCGCCGTCAGCACGCGCTCAATAGCCGCGCACACAGATATGGCCGAATGACGTCAAATGAAACTGGACGGAGCAAAAAGGTCGGAAACGGCACAAAAGCTCGAGCTCTACTTTTAGCGGTGCGGCAACGATTGAAAGAACACACATCATCAACTATCTCAACATCGTCATAAAGCCAGTGAATCCAAACGTTCTCATCACAAAGATAAACACACTGAAGAAGCCATCGACACCCGTAACAGGGATTCAACAAAGGCCCTTTTGGCCATCACCTGCATCGGTGTGATTCGTGTGCAGGTATACTAGCCTCATTCAAAGGACTGCACTGTGGGTGTCATACGTTTGGTATCAAAAGATATCTCAAATGATGACCTGCTGAAGGCTATCTGCAGCACCACGCCACTGAAAAGCACTCGTCGACGGGGACAAACTGAGGCTGTAAAAATTGTTTTTGCTACACTCTAAGAAATGCCTGCACGTCTACTTGCCCGCAAAACGTTTAAAGGGATACTGAACCATAGAATTTAGTGTCCATAATAAGTGGCGCACGTTCTTTCCACGAGCCAGCAGCCGCCGGTGTGCGCGAGCACTCGCAACGAAAATGACGTCAAAGACCTCCATTCGCGCTTGAGGACAGTGAAATGCATGGGCTTCGGGCCAAAGGAGAATAAAGACAGGCTTTTCATCTCTACAAGTGAAAGCTACATGCTTGTTAGACCAATTAATCGCTTACCTTTTACACCAGACACCTCTGTATAGATGAAAAACTTGTCTTTATTCTCCTTTGGCCCGAAGCCCATGCATTTCACTGCCATCTTAACCGCGAATGGAGATCTTTGACGTCATTTTTGTTACGTGTGCTCGCGCACACCGGCGGCTGCTGGCTCGTGGAAAGAACGTGCGCCACTTATTATGGACACTAAATTCTATGGTTCAGTATCCCTTTAAAGGGCCAATCTCTGCGATTTACGAAATCAGCTCAGCTTTTTAGACCTAAAAATGAAGTCAGCGCTGTGGCATTACGCAATGCAAAGCGTCATGTTTGCATTGCGTAATGCCACAGCGCAGCCTTCATTTTGAGGTTTAAAGGACCCATGAAACGATTTTCGGACTTCCGGCCAAATAAGATGGCGTTTGGGGATGCCCCTCAACTCATACAATGTTTCCCGAGTCACGTGCGCATGACGCGCCGCGGGGTACGCGGCTTCCGGTCTTGTCCTCTCCTTAGCACTGTGGACGTTGCTACAGCGAGAGCAGACTCTCCCCTCTCTCCCCGTTAATATGCTGCTAAGACCGGCCATTTTGACGGTGTGCAATGCACCTTGCAAAAGAACCCTGGAAGCTAGCCATCAGCCCGCGCTCAGCAGTCGCAACCAGGCGCACGAGAAAAAAAAAAAAACGAACCACGCAGCTGCTGGAACGTGGTTTTTATATCGCGTTGATCACACCGCTCGTCGGTAGCAGCCAGCCAACGTTGCTAGGCAGCGGAGTAGCGGGGAGGGGATGCTTTGACTTACTCCGGATAGATGGCGCTGCGAAAACTTCGTGTACTGAACAAGAATATAAAACTTTCAATTAATTTGTTTATGTTGGAACGAAATCATTTCTAAACGTTACCATTAAACTGAGAATATACTTGTTCCAAGAGCGATCTCAATAACCGCACCCGCCGTGACGTCACAAAGTTAGTTCCTATGGCCGCCGTACGTGAAGTCAAGTCAAGAAATAGTTCCTTTTTGTTTTTGCGGTTACGCAGCGCATTCGCGACATTTCGAGAGAAGTGGTCGTGTTTTATGGTCCTTGTGCTAAAGTAAACAAAAAAAGGGTAATAAGGTGCAGGTTCTCTCGAAGTTAGAATCGTTTCAGGGGCCCTTTAAAACTACTGCCACTAAATAAAACTGCGCTTCAGAGTAACGACACTCGCCCATCTTGTGGCTTACAATCATGGTTGCCAGTTATCTGAAGCTTTATCCGAAATACAGGAAACGCTTCTCCGTCCTCCACAATGTTTTAAACAGTTCGCGACATAGCAAAGCAGTATTACATGAGCTTCCTAACACATATATCTAATGCCGAGGAAGTCGCACTTTGGAAGTTAACGATCGGCAATTGCGTCTGCCCTGCACAAGCACCAAGATGGCGGCGCCACAACAATATCGGGGAACAGAGGGCCGATACTCTAAGCGTAGCTCGGTCAGTGGCTCTATGGTGAACGAAGTATAGTGTATTATCGTAAGCAGTCACACAAGTGGTCGTGGAGGAGTCGATCACAGCCAAATGCAATGTGTGAACTCGCTTTTAAGGTTTTAGGCCCGAAGCCTGATGTATACGGGCTGAAACACTGGTTGGGATGTTCCGCAGGTGATTCCTACCAGACCCGGTTATTTTATCTTTTCTTTTTTTTTAAACCAAATGAGTTAAAAAAAATCTTGACATAGACTTTCTTCTAAATTTATTCTATAAACAATTTTACAGTTTAAAAAGAAAAAAAAAAAATGGGTTAAAGAAGCAGTAAAAACAACCTAACAGCGGTATAGTCTACTCCGTTCGCCTTTAGGTCTGACCGCAACATATATGCTGCCATCCGAAGGAATCAACTAAGCAGCGCCAATTAAGTGCATCGTCACGGCGTGTCGTTTTGTTTTCTGCGGGTTTCGATATATCAGGGTCTAAAAGAATCCCGCGCAGCGAATTGCGCAGAATCGCGGCGTGTTCACCAAGCGCGATTCGTCGTTGATAGCAGACGCGCAAAGGGACGAGTGCTGTGACGATGCACTTTTGTTACTGCTTGATTGGCACTGTCGGATCGTAGCATATATGCATGCGTTCGGAGTTAAAGTGAAACAGAGTATAGCTCGTCACTTCCGCATAAGGCCAAATCACGCTCTAAGCTCTATAGCACGTAAAAGGCGGATATCAGAAAGCGTTTTGTCGAAACGTGTACAAGGGGCGTTCATCAAGTTGGCATAAGCGGTACCAAAAACTTTAAGCTGGGGAAAAACCAGGCATCGAGCTTAGCGCGTGTCTCCTCTATAGTTTCGGCACTGATACGCTTATTCGCGACTCCAGCGAACTATAGGGGGCGCCACCACCAAACAAACATGGCGGCTGAGTCAGGTCGCGTCGGCTCGGCCCGCCGCCTGCAGGGGTGGCGCATTCAATTTAACAGATTTTCTTTTGTTTAATGCCCAATTTTATAGGTATTTGAACCGAGACGGTTAAGTGTAGCCGGTGCGCATAAACTTGCAGCGAATAGTTTTGTTTTCCCCCCTTTTTTTTTTGTTATTTTCATGTCAAACTTCTGTTTCGGAGATATCGTTCAAAACCGAAACTATGGGCGGGTTAACAGCAAGGCATGTTAACCCGCTGGCGCCCACTAAGCAGCTGATACTCGTATTTCAATTGATTAGTAGTAATCGAGAAGTCATTTTGACGAGCGGGTTATGTATTATATACGCACTATGTCCCACTAAAGCGATATTAGTATATTATTCTTGTTGAAATATGAGCTTAGTTGACTATCTATTAGGTGAGCTGCTGAATAAAAGTATATTTGACAGAGAGAGCTACTTGTTAAAGTTAGCCAAATGGTTCTAGCCGGTAGCACGAAGACGAATGCGGACAAACTGAAGAGTGTCTTCATCGAAGATTCACGCAGAACCTCTCGGCATTGAACTTGACTTCGAATCCTGAACGGATATAAAATGAATTTTTGTGGCCGGTCAACCTGAGCAATGTAACGTATATTGCTGCTAATTTCGACGGGGGTATAATATAAATATTAAAGGCACGATAGATCATAATAATGTCGTGGACAGTTTCTAATTTTGCAAGACGCATCCCCCACCTTTTGAAAGCAGATAATTTCCCTCATTAATCATATGCAGCGAGCAGCTTTTCCTGAACCAAGTAATTGCGAAATCAGCCCAACTCCTTCAGTGTGGTTCAGAGGCTTTTTTTGGCGAAAAGCAGTCAAGATGAATAGCCAACGCACCGACCGGCGTGGGTGGCTCAAACTTGAACCTAATCGAACACAACCAAACTCAAGAAAAGCAGCTATCGAACCTTCCCATTCACTTGATTGCAACATTGGTGTTCCCTCCAGTGAAAAACCTCGCCTGTCGTCCTTAGTTCACTGTTCTACACCTTATAAAGAAACCATTTATGAGTTACCAAGTAGTCGTCACTTTGAATGTGATTCGAGACAGACAAGAAATCGAAAGCACGCGACGTGTGTTGTGGAGGGAACGGGCTTTCAAACACGTGATAAAGGAAACAATCTCTGAGGCTTCACCACACTAATGAACACTCAGGCAAACTTAAGAAATTTTCGGAACTTTGTCAAATTACATTGTTCGTCACCGCGCCGACAACACGTCCGCCGCGAAAGCACCCGAGACGCGAAGGGGCGCGGAGCGACCTGGACCGGCTGGTTCCCGGTTTTCCCGCTTGGTGGCGTCCGTTTTGCTGGAGTCGCGAATACGCTTCGCGTGCTATTCCCCGAGAAACTAAGGGAGAGGAGGAGACGAGGGGCGGGGTACGTCAGAACGCCGAGCTCTGGTTGGAAAGAATAGTGGGTAGACCGAAAGCTATGCGGAGCGCAAGTTCGTCTGCTTTTTTTGCATGGGTTGTAGTGACGTCAGAAAACGCGAGCTCTGATTGGCTCTGATTAAAGGATAGTGTGTAGACCTCAAGGCAGCTTGCTTTGAGATATACCCACTATCCTTCTATCAGAGCCAATCCGAGTTCGGCGTTCTGACGTCGCCAAAACGCCTGGAAAAAAGCAGACGAACTTGCGCTCCAAATAGCTGCTTTTGTCTCTATTGCACTCGTCCAACGCGTTAGAAAGCGGATCGCCGGCGAACGGCGTTTGGCTTTCGCATTCGAATGCGATCGACGAACGCAGGGGAGACAAAGGCAGCAAGCTTTATGTTTACCAACTAATCATTCGAACCAGAGCTCTGCGCTTTGACGTGTACACACACACATATATATATATATATATATATATATATATATATATATATATATATATATATACACACATATTTAACGAAACATAATCGCAAGTTTACCCAGCCGATGGTGGCAGTGCTCGCGCCTAAATCATAATGTAGGTTCTGCACAAGCTCTCATTAAAGGCATGTTATAGAGCTAACGAGACATCGCCTTGTTAGCTCAGTGGGAGCTAATAAGACCATGTCTTGGTCAAAGCCGCACGAGATCGGCTCTGGCCAAGGGTACGTTTCGGGGCAATACCGGATGACGCTACAAAGGGTTTAGTGTCTAAGACTTTGGTAATTGAGGAAAAACACTCAACGTATCTAGTAGAAATTTCATAGGTGCTCAAATCATTCAATAAGCCATACCATGCACCTTTTAGACAGGTTTTATTTATTCTCGATATAGAAGAATAGAGTCGGTATCACCTCTTTATAACAGAGCGAATCTACCCTGCCTCCAGGTAAGCAGGAAGCAGAAACGATTGAGTTTCTTTTACAGCATAATTAATATTTGGGTACTTGTAAACAAGCGAGAGTATATAAATAAAAAAAGTGTCGGGTATAACCCGTGGCAAGCATAGCAGGTATGTGGGAAAAAATATATTTTTTTAGAAATTGTTTTATATAGTCTTAAAAAAAAACTGTGCCGGAATGGAATAAACTTTCAGCAGATGTAATGGCTGCTGAAAGTCGGGAAGAATTTGCTTTCCTGTGGCAGACATTTTGATCAGTGGTAGCTGAATTTGTTAACTGCTGTTTTCTTTTTTCTTTTATTTAAACGTACCGGAATTATATGATTGATGTGTGCATTCTGCCCGTTCTTTCTTGTATTGTGTAACCTCGACTCCTATCTTGGTCCTGTGAAGGGCCGATAGTATTTCAAAGTAAATAAATTAATATAGGCAATCGTAGGTAGCTTTTGCGGTGCGTAGGAAACGACTCACTTGGGTTTTTGTCCTCCGGTTCCGGGAGTTGTGCGTGGAGATGTCGCAGTCCGTAATCGGTCAGCTTCACCACAAACCGTCCATCCACGACGCACTTTGTGCTCCTTAGTCTTCCGTGGAATTGTATGCTTGACCCGTGTAAGTAATTCAGACCCTTACAATAAAAAATAAATACAAAAATATTTACGCATTAATTAGCCATGCCGGTAAAGTGCGCTGTAACCACTAGCACGTTAAGAAGCGTAGAGCGTACACTCTAAGAAATGCCTGCGCGTCTACTTACCCGCTAAACACTCGAAGAGCCAATCTCTTCGATCTACGAAATCAGGTCAGCGAATGATGAGGCGGAACATCTGTTGAGACCTCAAAATTAAGTCTGCGCTGTGTCATTACGCAACGTAAAACGTTATGCTTGCATTGCGTAATGCCACAGCGCAGACTTCACTTTTAGGTCTAAACGTATGTTCCGCCTCATCATTTGCTGAGCTGATTTCGTAGATCGCAGAGATTGGCTGTTCTAGTGTTTCGCGGTTAAGTAGACGGGCAGGCATTTCTTAGAGTGTAGCGTGTCCCAAACATCGTAATATTGTTGCGTAGTCAATGAGATTATGGCAGTAGCCGATACCGATAAGAACGTGGAAAGTTGAGTCGCACGCACCTGCTTTTTAAGCAGTCAGTGAGCATACACTCCAAGCGTGTTTCTGAGCACACTCTAGGATAGCTAGAGCGTCCGCTACGCCCGCAAAGCGCTTAGTAGAGCCAATCGCTGCAATCTACGGAGGTTGCTCGGCGAATGACGGGGCTGGTAATACGTTTAGACACCAAAAGGCGGACTGCGCCGTGGCACTGAGCATAGGGAAACGTCGCGGTCATTGCCAAAGCGCAGACAGCTTTCTTTATGGTTACGACATATTATTCGCCCCGTCATTCGCCGAGCTCCTTCAGTATGTTGTAGCGATTGACTTTCCCAAGTGCCTTGCGGGCGTAGCAGACGCTTCAAATGTCTTAGAGCGTATGTATGCTCGGTTTGCCCCTAAGCTGAGACTGGGGTGGAAGCTACGTCTTCGTTGGTCCAGTCATACGCCTCTCTTTTGTCACGTGATCACGCTCCCGCCCATCTACGCGCAGAGAGCCGGGTCAGGTGATGAAAGGGAGGCGACTGATCGGTCTGGCGCGCACGTAGCTCCCACCGCAATCTCAGCTTAGACGTAATCGTAGTACCCGGAGCGCAAGTTGGCCTGCTTTTCGCGCGCGGGTTGCGGCGACGGCAGAAGGCCGAGTTCTGATTGGTTTTGATTGGAAGGATAGTGGGTGGACCTCAATTCCAGCTGCCTCGGGGTCTACCCTCTCTCCTTCAAATCGAGCCAATCAGGGCCAGGCGTTTTGACGTCACCGCCACCCCTGCGCAAGAAACAGGTCAACTTGCGCTCCGCATAGAGTGTGAAGCGTGCCACTGCGCTAGCGCAACCTGCGCTACTAGCCGTTGAGACCAATCAAACAACGTCGAAAGCGCGAAGTCATGGTGTTTGTCATGTTTCTGTGCGTCTTCCATCATCGTTGAACCAATCATGTGCGGGAGAGGCCCGATGAACTATGTCCGTGGATGTATGCGTCCGCTCCTTTGACGGCGCTCGGACATATATGACGAAGCGAAGTTATATAGACATTGCGTTCCTTGCTTTCGTGGTATGTGCCTTTTTTTGTGACTAAAGTTCTTACCATAATATGCAGTCAAACACAGTGAAAGCTGCTTCAGCTGGCATTGTACCACTCGTCGCCGCGCTGTCGTGCTGCCAAACAGCACTTATTCATAATTGTGATTTGCAGTTTAGCTGGGTTTCTATTATTTTTAACGGGTATTTAAACTACCGCCTATCGCTGTGCCGGAGGAGCTCATGTCGGTTTCACTTGTACATTTTTTTAACTTAGAAACGTCTAGACTTATCCCGGTGAAAGAAACACTGGGAAAAGGTTCACCGTTCCGCCGAGACTCGGATAGAAAAAAATGGTATCTTATTACTTTTTGTTTTAGCTGCGCTCTAAAAAAGCCCGTGCGTCTCCTTTCCCGCACAACACTCGGATAGCCAATCACCGGAACTTACGAAGGTAGCTCAGTGAATGACGATGCCCAAACATATGTTTAGACCAAAAAACGCAGTCATGAGCTGTGACATTAAGCAATACAAAACGTCACGCTTGCATTGCTTATGGCGAATTCCACTGGTCGTTTTGGAGCGCGCCGGGATCGACTTTTCTGGAGCGAGCCTATTTCACTGGGCGGTCGGAATCGAAACGGACGTGTTCCACTGGTCGTTTTGAATTAGCTCCCGCTCCAGATCTCGATCTGTATCCGAGAAAATTCGCTCCTCCGATTTCGGCGGATTCAACCGGAAGCCAGCCGGGCCAGCCCTCGGCGCACACACGTGACCTCTTTTCATCGCGGGGTATCTCGCCTGACCTCGCCCATCTCGCTTCAGAAGAATTCGTAATGGCCGCTTGGAAGGTACCGCCTGTACCGCCCGCTTTACTGCTGCTGCTGCTTGACGAATGCTCGTCGTCCAGTTGCTCGAGCAGCTCCTTACCACTTGGCTCGACAGCCGGTTCGTTTTCCAGGAAGAAGAGAAGGTTTTGCCACGCTACGGGCATTCCGACAATCTTTGCTAGAAGCTCCTGAGCCATTCCTGCCGCTCGTGCGTCGAACACGTGTTAACGTCTATTCACACGATGCATCTTGTTGGCGAATCTTGTGTCGCGAAACTAGGTTTCGGGAAACGGATTCCCCGTCTGAACGCGACCGAAAAAGTGGCGCGCCTCCAGAAAAAGTGGCGCGTGTTCCTCGCTTCTGGAGCAATTTTTCGCTGAAACCTCGCCGAGGCCTGTCAATCACCCGAAGGAGAAACGTGGACGCTGCCAATGGCCACTCAACTTCGCTATGACGTCTGACCTTCGACGAGGAGCGAGCTTTTGGAGGAGTCTGATTTTCGGCCGATTCCGTGTCCGAGCCAAAGCCGAAAGAAAACAAACAAACATGGTGAGCGGCAAGCGGAGAAGCGGTGCGTACGGGCGACGACTCTTGGTCCTACTCGGTTGCTGTGTGTGAACGGCGCCTACAGTACGGGTTGGTGGCGCGGTGCAGATTCATCAAAAGTCGCGACGAGTGCAAGCACCGCATATAAACATGATGAGTGGGGATAACTTTCTTTATTAGCGGTGCAAAAATGTCCGAAATGCTTCGAGATCATCTGCCTGTTCTATGACGTTCGCGGTCTTTCCCGGTTTTGGCAGGATCCAGCGAGCCGAATCTGACGAAGTTCATTAAGTGGTATTAATAAAACAGATTGTCTCTTCACACTGTGCGTACTTCATATCATTTTAATGCGAAACGCTTGGTATTCCCGGTGCAGATGACAAGGTTTGGCGAAATTCTCGTGAGTCAATACGTCACAGGTTTCGCGCGTCATATTCCACGTGTGAACAGGCCGATTTCGCGAAATCTTGGTTCTGATAAACTGTGGCGCGTTGAAAAGATGTATCGTGTGAATAAGCCTTTAGCACCGCGATTGCGAAAACGTCTTCGAAACGACCGCGGCGGCCGCGGAAAGGGGATTCCAGGGCAGGTGAATGACGGGAAGGCATCCGCCGATCCCGGAGCAGTGGTCATGCTCCACAGGGGATCCGTAGGCGGCGCGACCCCCGTTCGGATCGTGTGCTCCATTCCGGATCTGGTCCACTGATCCCGACGCGCTCCAAAACGCCCTGTGGAATTCGCCATAAATCTCACAGTTCAAACTGCATTTTTTGATCTAAACATATGTTTCGGCATCGTCATTCGCTGAGCTGCCTCCATAAGTTCCGGTGATTGGCTGTCCGAGTGTTTTGCGGGAAAGTACACACAGGGGCTTTTTTTAGAGTGTGGATGCACGCAAAAAGCACAGCTTCAAGATAATTTTTTTTTGGTACCTGGTTATTAGAATACGAAATAGTAGTTGAAAAAAACTGAGTAAGATTTTAAATCTTAGTTTTAAGTCGTGTCATTTCTTTACCCCAACTCTGAACATGTTCTTATGTTACAAGCTAAAAATGTGATTGAATGAGTTTCATTCGAAAAATTGCACATTTAGCAAGAAAAAAACTTACTCGAAAGTGTGCTCCATTAATGACGTACCCAAGTTTCTACTAAAGGAAGAATCAGCAGTTGAAAATGAGAAGCGGTGAGCGTGATGGAGAGCGAAATAATGAAACGAAAAAAAAAAAAAAAAACTTAAGAGAAAAGGTGAACAGTCCTAGTGTGTGCCCGTTTCTTTTTTTAATTTTTGGATTTGAAATATGTAAAATATCTGCAAGATTACTGAAAATTGCCGAAGATCCTACACATCTCATACAGGAGCTTTAGCATAAACAAGAGATCGGTCACGAGTAATCCTATAAGAAATAGATACCTCTACAATGTCCGTGATCATGGAGCACTTGAACATCCAGTCAATATTGATGTCTTCATTTTCAAGCATGTCCTGTATAAGGGAAGCATGTGAGTATTATAATTATTTTTTGTTATGCCACTTGTATCCTCATGTAAATATAAAACAAACCTAATTATTTCATTTATTAAAAAAAAATTCTTTAACGTTTATATATCCTTGATTAAACGTTTTTTGAGCCGAGCTAGTGGGGTGTCAACAATTTCCCATGACAAAAAAAAAAATGTTTGTCGAATAATTAGGATTAGGCGATTTAACACGTGGGCAATGAACAAGGGATATGAGACAGGAAAACATGTATATGCAACAAGTTTGATCAAACACAAAAAAAAAACATTTAATAAAAAAAAAACAATTGTGGGGGTAAAGTTATTGATTGTACTATTGTATTGATTGCATTGAATGTACTAATTCAGAGTGATAATTAGCAGTGCAATTATTCACCACAATTCACCAATCAACTTTTTAGGTACTCGCCGAATCTGGAACATTTCGTTAAGAATGGGTTGGCCGTCGTTTAAACGTGCTATAGCAGTCGTTAGAAGTTCGAAAACTAAATTATTCTCGGCGCTATTCAATGGAAAAAATAAATTGCCTAAAGTTAATCATACAAAAAAAAAAATATGTGGGCAGGGACTTTTATTTTTAAGGTTCTATAATGTATAAAATGCAGTAAAACAGTCGTTCCGGGAGTGAAGAACCTATATTTTTATCGATTTTTGAGAAACTGAATTGGTGTGCCATGTGACCAGGAAGGGGGGAGGGGGAAGGGGAGGAAGAGAGGAAGAGGAGAAAGGGAAGCACATGGGAAGGAGGAGAGCACACTGCAGGAGAGTGAGGACAGGAATTGGGAGAGGGAGAGAAAGGAAGTTCAAAGAATGGCAGCGAGGTTCATTTTAGCTAAATATAAGAGAACTGACTCCGTTAAAGGTATGCTGAAAGATCTGGATCTGCCACTTCTTTCTAGCCAGCGGAAAACTGCAAGGTTAAAATTTCTATTTATGTTAAAAATAATTTGTTTAACATTAGCACTTTCAGGTTCTTACAACCCCGCCAATCTAGAACACTCAGGAGAGGCCACACCGCGGAACTTATGGTGGAAAGGGCGAAAAATGACACTTTCCAGTACTCTTTCTCTCCCAGAACAATCCTTGATTGGAATAATCTTCCACAGAGCGTAGTTGATTGTGATAGCGTTGATGGTTTTATGAACAATCTGCTCACTTTGTCGACCGAGCCTTAACGTAATTGTACGCCGAACTGTTACTTGGATCATATTGTTGAGTTGGTGCTGTATTGTCTTATCTGTGATATTATTGTCATACATGATTTTATGTATTGTACAGTGGCATCTTTAGAAGTCTAGAATTGTGTAAATTTAACTCTATACTCATGTTTCCTAAACAATCGATCTTGCTGTTTTTCTTTTTCTCTTTCTTTAGGATGTTACTGCCGCGCTGTAACTGGTTTTGATCATTTTTACACGTCTGATTAAAGAGCGTGCATTTCGTCATATTGGTGTTTTGTATGTTTTTGTAACCATTACTCCTGTAACAACCCGATTCCGGGTTAACAGTATTAATACATAAATAAATAAAAAAAAAACAGAGAGGGATAGGGTGAGGGAATTGGTGTGTCGCGTGACGTATGTTCCCCTGCTAAATTTAGCGGGGGAATGGAATTGGTCTGTCGCATGACCAGAGAGGGGGGAAGGGGAGGAGGATGAGGAAGAAGTAGGGAATTGGAGGTACTTGAGGAGGGAGGGAAGAAATAGGGGGGGGGGGGAGGAGAAAGGAAGACAGATGGGGTGAGAAGGGGAGGGTGAAGAGAGGAGAGGGAATCGGTGCGTAACGTGACGTATATTTCCCGGCTAAATTTAGCGGGGAAGCTGAATTCTTGTGTAGGTTACGTGACATCAGGGTAAGTAACGTCTATCCCCCGTTTAATTTAGCGGGTAAACTTGGTTGTTTGTTCAGGTCACGTCATTTGTTCCGCTATATATAACGGGTAAACTGAATTTGTGTATTGGTCGCGTGACGTCATTTTAGCAAATATGGAGTCCATACTAACGAGACATGCATGCAGGCTGCTGATTTTGTTCAGGTTATTCTCAAGCATGCATTTACTGCTCCATCTAATTTCCTTCGAATTTACTCTACTGACTGTGTCATCGACTGAATGAAACCAATATAAGGGTAATCACTAAATTAGAATTGACATAAAAGGTAAAGCAGTCGATAAAAGTCTTATCGCAGTACTCAAGTGTCCTTGATAAATCTCCAACGTTAAAATATATATCGCCCGAATATCGCAGTCTGTCATATGGACCCGTAGTTTTATTCCGAAACCGTGTGTAACGTTCCACTCTGAAGAAATGTTTTCCTTTTAGCACGCAAATGCGCCGCGGCGAAGCAAAAAAAAAAAAAAAATTGCGTCGCCTATTTTGTGATTGTCGTTGCACTGCTGTACACCAGTGCGCATTGACAAGCGCACTCAACGATGCTAGGTATCCAACCAGAATGCCAGAATGTTTAATACAGATCAAATCAGATATAATGTCGTTTGATTTGAGGCGATAATACAGTTTTTGAAATTCGCACAAGCCTACCGTAACGATCGTGCCGTGTAGCGGGGCTTGATTTGTATATTTTCAGTATTAATAAAGTGAAAAAAGGGTTTGGCGCGCCGTTGCCCGCAGGTTCATTTCATTTTGGCAAAATTTAGCAGGAAGTAGCAGGCTAATCGCTTTGGCGCAGTTTGGCGCAATAATCACATGACTGCATAATAAGTCATGGGACGTCAACTTCCCCACTTGGCGCATAGGTGACGTGACGTTATGTCGCGTCAGTTTAGCAGAAAATATACGGCAGGAGGGATGGTAAATTTTGGGATTGGGGGTTCCGTTCAAAAGCATTTCATGCTTTAAAAAGAAGGAAAAAAAAAAAAGCGCCGAGGCTGTACGTCCCAGGAGACATCAAAGTGTGGCGCGGCTTTTTCATGACCACGTGACGCTGTCAGATTGGCTCGCGTTGAGTCGCTACCCGCATACGCCGAGGAGGTTCACGTAGTTTCCGGCTGTGACTTTCGCCACTCTTTTTTCGCGTTGGTTTTGGTATCTCAGTCTCCTCATGGCTTAAATTTGCCAGACAATAGCGCGAAGCAGTATTTAGTTTTACGAATTCAGACAACAGCTATGGCATATTTCGACGGTGATCATCCAATCTCTAATGAGAATGTGCCAGCCAAGGCAAATATTTCAAAGGTTTATTAGTGAATTTGAGGTAATTAATTCTGTAGTTGCCAAACACTGGTAAATTGCCGTGCGCCGATGTCAATAATGTTATCCCGGAGGACTAATTATTTTCTTACATCAAACGACTTTACAAAAAAAAAAAAAAAACAAATTCCGGCGTTATCGGCGAAGGACTAATCAATCTTAAATCAAACGCTTTTACAAAGAAAAAAAAAACCTGGCGTTGGCGGCGAACGTTGTATAAATCTACTGTAGAGTCGTGTCTCATTAATATTAATCCGTTATTATGAATACCTCGTTGTATAGACTAAATTGTCTGCGACAAACTGGTAAAATACGTGCATTGCTGTCTCGTTCTTATGAATGACTCACATTATAAATAATGTTTTGGTGTGACAGAGGTGTCCAGATAAAAAAGAGATGAATGTATTATCTTTGGCGGCACAGCTACGGATTTCACATCTATAGAGAGCAGTTTTTTATTAGCTTTTTTTATTTGGTAAATGATTGACGTCCCGAATCCTCGCCTGGCCTCGCGTTAATGACGTTTAAAGAAAGCACCTAGATTGCTCACACATAACACAAACACCATTCAATTTGCCCAGACGCCAGACATACTGATGGAAGGAAACAAGTTGATTGGGCATGACGTTCTTGTCAGGGTTTAGTTGAATGCTGTCACCAGAACAGGATGTTTGCCTCGCATAATGAGGCTCGTAGTCAATAGATCAATGAATCAATAGACGTGCGCGCGACTTTTGGCGTAGATTTGAAAACCAATAGCGTTGTAGCTTGGTCAACACCGGAACACAACGCATTCGTGTCTAACTAGGACACACGCAACAGTAACATAATAGACCAACGTACCCTGAGGCTTCCTCGTGGACAGAGTTCAGTGATAATTGAAACGTTGGGGTCCTCGAGGCAGAGGCCCACGAAGCGAACCAAGTTCTCGTGCGTGAGGTCGTGAACCTGGAACGTGGGTGTAGCATGAACACCCAAATATCGACAATAAAGAAACCGGCGAATTGCAAAAATGTGACATTCCAGCCATTTGATTTTTTTTTTTTTTTTGTTAGATGCCGCTATGGCGCGATTACACTGCAGTTTTGTTTTCAGATTTCTGAAGGACAAAAAGGGAAAGGTTTTAAGAGTGTGGTTTCTTGTCGAGTGTCTTATATGTTACATTGACCCGCAATTAGAACGTCAGACAGTGTCATACTTGCAAACTGTCAGCTACTGATTTATTGATAAAAATGACATGTCGTGGCTTTTGAACGTCTTTTATAGGGACGCTATGAGCAGAGCCACCTCTCTTACTAACTTTCAGTGAGACTGCACAAAGCTTCTTTCTCTTTTCACGTTTTGTTTCCTTCAATTGTTTTTATTGACTTCAGTTGCGGCCGCAGGACGTAAACGCTCTCCCCGCCCCAGAATAGATAACATAGATTCCCGCGTGGTCTTTTTATATAAATAAAATAAAGACACAGAACAATTTTTTCCTCGATAGCACTGGTATTTGGAGAAATAAATTTGCACCGTGCCTCTTGTTAGCACTCACCATTTTCATCTCCATGAGCAGTTGGCGGTTGACGTGGAGTTTCTTCACATTAAGCGGTTTGATAGCCACCCGTATGCCCTAGGAAATATTTTCACGATCGTTTTGGGGAGTACAACGACCACAAGACCGATAGAAATGTATGTGATATTGAATTTACCTTGACCGTTCCAAGTTGGATACCTGATATCTTCAAGATCTGTAGTGTGCTGACGTTTGACGTAGATTTCAGGTATGACTGAAAAAGAAAATTTAAGCTGCAGTATATTTCATTCACCCACACACTCCGAATGACAAGGAAACTTAGTACATTAAAACAATGAACCCTCAACTAACGTCGCATGTCTTCGCTCTCATCGTGTACTTATAAAAGGCTGCGCTTTCCAGTGTAAAAAATTGAAACAAAATTAAGAAGCTAAAGGATAATCTGTTTAGCAAAAGGAATTTTTGTATAGAGTAAAGTTATTGTTGACGTTTGATTTGAGAAACCTACTTATGGGAAATTTACAGTGCCAGTTGCACCTGTTAGGTTTATAGCCGCTATTAAAGAGATTCAATTCAATTCAAAATTGTTTTAGGGACCTCACTCTGACGACGTTATCAGCCTAACGGAGATGTAAAAATACAACTAAATTGACGACGTACTTTGTACTCGCATAATACAAAGGCTGCATTCTATCCATTGGAAATTCTGATATTTATTAAACGAATTCGTGTTTTAAAGAGGTTTTCAAACTCTGTAAGGTCAAAAATTACTAACAATAAAACTGATGAAAAAAAAACCTCAAAATAAAAACGACCGGATCGTGAAAAAAGCATCGGTTTTTCTGTGCTTCTTGGTGCAGAACCTTAAGACTTCCTTGAATTATGCCTGCGGTGGGTGAAGTCAAATTATTTTCGATATTGAAGTGGCTAAAAGCAACTACACTAAAGAAATAAGAGCCAAAATAAGCAGGATGATACTTTGGAAAGTCACAGATACTATAGCCGAGTAATAAAATATAAAGTATTGCCAACTTAATCACTGTATTTTTTTAATCCCGTCACTAAAAGGGGATTAGTAACAATTTTGGATGCGAAGAGACTGTTAAAATTGGGGGTCAACCTCGTATTGCTATGTAACTTTTAGCTGAGTAGATGCTCAACGTTATAAATAATTTTGTTGAATGATTCCCAGAAACTGCACTCGACTACATTAACCATTAAGAGCTAAAATAATATTGGTGAAACAAAAATAACATAACTTTAGATGGCTGACTATAAAACAAATATGACACAGTAAGATTTTTTTTTTAATGAAAACCTTGCCACGTGCATACTTCTGGGATCTGGAGGCTCAGTACTCGGTACTCTGCGCAGAAATAATCTTATAAAAAGAGGCTATAAATAATTTTGCAAACGACGTTGGGAACATGAAGTAGCTTATTCGAGGGAGGTGATTTTGACTTTTGGTTTTCCGTAACACTTCTGACTTCACAAGCGGAAACCGCAGGACAGCGATCCGGAAATAATAGTGGTTTGACTTAAAAGTAAAACGTTTAGCTCTTCATATAACTGTCCCCACTAAAGCGTTCTTTAGGCCGCATAACACACAAAAGGCTAAATAAAATAAGGACGCAAGAGGCATGAAAATAAGCATGCAGGCTGGACACCAGACATAGCACGACACCAAGAGCAGAAAAAGGTCCCACCAATTTACTTTACCTTCAATGATATAGTAGAATAACAGCGAGGGTCGTGACGTCTATTCACAAATACCTGTTAAACAACACAAAACCTAGGCTTTCGTTCTTGTTTGGCAACGTAACAGTCTTCATCTCTTAGGCGCATGGCGTCACCGTGTCCATCATCAAGCGTCGAACGAAATTATTTTGTAAGTTTTGATCAAAATATTTATAACCTTTGTATGCTTAATTCCCAGGTCGATTGAAAACTAATCCACATTTTACGTATTTACTTCAAGCAAACAAGTTGCGACCATGCAGTAAGTCAGACATTCCTTGGCAAGCTCTATCAAGCATGGGAGGATGGGAGGTGCGCCCTTCTTATTTACAAGGATTCAGGGGTCTTCAAAAAGATATACGCTTTGGGTAGGGTCAAGTTAACTGCAACGAAAGGTAGAGGTACGTTCCAACGCCCGCGGGAGGTGGGGGTCACTTCGAGTATTAATGGCCGAACACAATCCGGTTCAAGGATGTGCTTTAAGATTAAGAAAGTCGCGGAAGCACCCTGGAGCATTCCTCTCTGGGCAAAACAAAAGGACAGGTTGGCCCAGAAAACAAACACATAAGTGATCCCATTTTTGGTTGTGAAACAGTGCGTGCATGCTACTAACTTTTACGATTATTAGAAAGCGCATAATTATTCAACCTCATTAAAACCAGAAAGTTCCCGCCCCGTTCCTGCCCCACTGCTTGCATTTTAAGTATTACCTTTGAGTTGATTTAAACACTGCGTCGGTGATTTATCTTGTAGTTTTCTTTCTTCAGTGTTTTAGATTTGTTTTGTTCAGTTTTCTTTGCACTCTTTACCTTTAGTAAACATCTGTTCCCTATTTTTCATTTCACAGTAGACATTCGAATTGTGCAAGTAATAGAGTTTCTCAGTGAACCACGCTCGGAAATCTATATTTTCTTTGGCCTGTACAACCAGCCGCAAGGCGTCTGCTCAAACAACTACTGACCCGTTAATTTGCGCCCGTTATCACGCGACTAATGAGTCATGAATAGTGCAGAGAGGGTAAAAATGAAAGAAAGGGGCACCACACTGTCAGGTTTTTCTTCTTTCTTTCTGAAAACTTTTTGACGAGTGCGCATTTTTCTACTATGTTTGTACTTCGTTTAGCGAAATTTTAACTATCCATTAAAAGGTGATTTAGAAATAATGGAAAGTGTATAAGGTGTATTTAAATACATCCTCACGACAGAACTCTTTAAAAAGTACGTCAGGTAACACCTTATTATCTCAAATTATTTTATCTGATATAGGCAGAGACTACAAAAAGTAAGTGTGGAAAGAGACCCCTTTCCCGCATAAAAAAAAATGGTTTAGGTTTTGTCTTACCTGGCTGGCAAGGCTGCTGTGTTGGCTGGGGTTGTTACCACTCCCATTGTCCAGAAGCTTCCCGGGAAGAGTGATGTCATCCCAGGATACCTTCCACCACTGCGCATTTAGCTGCGACTCATATTGAAGTTTCCTGATAAAGCGACGTGAATATTCACTGTTAGCAGGGCGAGCAACATGTCGACACTTGAAGTTGTTGTTTTTAGATAAAAGTATTATGGCAAACATTGTTCAATTGTCCTGACAGCCAAGCTACCGGTATTACCATCATCAAAATGAATTAGCCAATACACCAATATTTGAAAAACTAATTAATGAATCTAGAACAACAAGAGTACACGCTGAGAAGTCACTACCAAACAATCTTCCTCAATGTAGGTATGGCGGGAAGCCACTAACTGATTTCAAATGACCATGGTGACGATAATAATCCCCGAAGAAGAGAAACAAGGGAGTCAAAGGACAAACACAAATCTCCAAATCGTTATTCCTGTCCAGCTCGCTTGCACTTTTGCATTAACTGCATTTCGAACATGGTGTTTGTTATGTCTTGACAGATTTGCACGTTTGTTTTCTTCTGATGCTGAAGGGTCCAGGAAATATTTTGGTAGCACGAGATGAAATGGGGTGGGAATGGCACATTACCTGATTTCGGACTTACTGCTCGTGACTGGCTGGACGAACTGTTGAATCAGACGACGGGGACCACTCGAATGGCCTGTCAGAAAACCTAACCTGACGCCATGCGTTTTTTTTTTTTCTTTTCTATGGGGTTGGACTAACAACGAAGTCTACCTAATAAATCCACACCCTTTGGAAGAATATATACTTTTCAAGAGCTAATTAAGCAGCATTGGTGGTTGCCATATATGAGGTAACAAGGCATGAGACTGGACCCGAGTCTTTTCCGAACGTTGAAGGAGCACGCCCCGGTACGAACTGAGTCGAGCTCATGCTCAACCGAGTTCACGCTGAACCGAGTTCACGCTGAACCCAGCCCTCGTGTTCAATATATGCTTACAATCTGTGCCCAAACAATGGCGGACTCTGGTAATCGGTGCAGCAGCTACATGATGGCGCGCACTTTTTAAAAACGTCAATTATAGGAACGTATCAGCGCTGCATTTGGGAATGTCCCCCTGGATTTCCTTAATAGCAAAAACGATGACATATTGCGACGCTTAGAATGCTTTGCTTAAAACGCGTGCGCGTACGTGGAAATTTAGAGTTTCCCAAAGATTCACATAGGCTGGGAACAAAACACTTCTTAATTAAGAAACGATATTCATTCGTAGCCTAGTCGTTCAAAATCAGTTAGCGACTTCCCGCCATCTCGTAACCCGACGTTCGTCGCGAACAACTACGTAATCTAAAAAAAAAAAAAAAATGTTGTGTTATTTCTAGCATATTTTTCTATTTTACTTTGTTGGTTTGCCCTGCAAAGTATATACAGGTTTCTTATTTTTAAATTGGACCAGCTTAAAAAAAATATCATCAACAACAACAATAATTGAGTTAACGTTCGTGCTCGTGCTGACACTGGTATGCGCACTTATGTTCGAAGCGGAAAAAACTAGATGAAACAATTTTCATGCCTGTATGTAAAGATCATAGTCGCCGTGGATAAATAAGCTGCGGCCGAACGTTTCTAATATCGTGCGATACAAAGAACTGCCATGTTAAGCCCCCAACGCTCAGAGATTGCGTCCTCTGCGCAATCAATCTATAGCTTCAGCAATGGATCTTTTTTCACACGGTGAGAACTAAAATGTTTGCTTATTTTGTTTTCAGCAAGCCGGCATCGGCGCTCACTTTATGTGCTCTGTTTATGTGTTTACAATGGTCAGAGTCACGTGAGCGGTAGTGACGCTCATTGCGGCTTAGAGGTCTTACTTGATTATGAAGAATCCGGCGATTGAAACTATTATCAAAAATCCGACTAAGGCGATTGCTGCTGTAGCGTACGGCGAAAAGGGTTCTGAAAGGAAAACAAACCCCGTGAGTCATCTCTCTTAGGATGCAAGAGATGGCGTAGCATATGTAACGGAAGTTGATATGATAGCACATGATAAGTTTGTCAAATATTATTTTCCAGGGGCAACTTTTATCACTACCAGACAGAGTTTAGAAAACACCTCACTTATTCAGGAGGAGCCCCCCAGGTATTGTTATTCTGCTTCGTCAAACGCAGATTTTGTTTGACTTTCGTGTACGCAACAAGTAAGGTCATCGACGGTGAACCGTTTCATCAAATTTTTTTTGTCCACAAATGTATGACAGAAGGTACAGTGAGTAGACTGGCGAGCTGGTTTATGTCACACATTTTTAAAAACCGAAGACGACGAACGAAAAATGGGGTAAAGGTATACGTGTGAATTGCGGAATTTTCATGCACACATCGACGCTTAGGCTTTAAAGAGGGTAAGCCAATGCCTCTGGTACGGCTATTTGACAATCGGAGTATCTTGTTAGCCAACACCACCCGGACAAGCGATTCTTATGATCTGTAACTTTGAGGCTGTCTCAATGGGGTCATTGAATACGCACAGGTGCCGCACCAGAATTTGGCTGAGCCTTTCCAGATAAATGGGGTGCTCGCTAGGCTTACCTTGTAACTGACAATGGGTTGCTTCTCCTGTGAAGCCACAGTCGGGGACGTCAGGTGGTGGTGTCGTGCGTCCTCCGGGCCAGTGGATGTCACTGTTCTTTAGGTACTCAAATGTCTTGCGTAGGCCAAAGAACGTGGCGACCGGCTGTAGACAGATGTTGTTGCAAAGTCAGTCACCGACATGGTAGTATAGACATCGAATGCAGTTAGTATTTGAGACCTTCCTCAAACGATGATTGCAAGCAACGGCATGCCGTAACAGGCACGTAGCCAGGATTTTGATTCGGGGGGGGGGGGGGGGGGTGGATATCACCCATGACAAAAAGCTGTATGAGGGAAAGGGGGGAGAGGAGGCCCCAGCAAAAAAAATCACAACATCTCCACGTGGTGAATGATGTTGATTGGGGCGAAGCTCTGGTGTTGCTGATGATACTGATTTTATTGTTCATAGGTAGTGCTGATGGTGCTGATTTTTTTTTTTATTGCTCATAGGTAGTGCTGAGTTCCGGGTTGCGTTTCGACTTCGTTATTACTGCTTTATGGTCGGTGAAACGCAGAGCGAGTGGTTCTTCTAGCGGATCAGCTTGGATCCGCTAGAAGCCGTGGGAACGCATCTCCACTGCTTAAAGGGATACTGAACCATAGAATTTAGTGTCCATAATAAGTGGCGCACGTTCTTTCCACGAGCCAGCAGCCGCCGGTGTGCGCGAGCACACGCAACAAAAATGACGTCAAAGATCTCCATTCGCGGTTAAGATGGCAGTGAAATGCATGGGCTTCGGGCGAAAGGAGAATAAAGACAAGTTTTTCATCTATACAGTGGTGTCTGGTGTAAAAGGTAAGCGATTAATTGGTCTAACAAGCATGTAGCTTTCACTTGTAGAGATGAAAAGCCTGTCTTTATTCTCCTTTGGCCCGAAGCCCATGCATTTCACTGTCCTCAAGCGCGAATGGAGGTCTTTGACGTCATTTTTGTTGCGAGTGCTCGCGCACACTGGCGGCTGCTGGCTCGTGGAAGGAACGTGCGCCACTTATTATGGACACTAAATTCTATGGTTCAGTATCCCTTTAAGTCAATGGTCCATGTCAGAAAGAGAATGTGTGGTATGGAACGTGGTTATATACCCATTTGAGCATTTGACCGCAGCGCCCTCTCGTCCATAAACGTTGAGCCAATGCATGCAAAGTTTAACGCGATTATATACGCATTTGACCGCAGCGCCCTCTCCTGTATAGACGTTGAGTGGCTACATGCAACGTTTCATCCATGTCAGGCAGATGGATGACACATGGCCGAGTGGTTAAGGCGATGGACTAGAAATCCATTGGGGTCTCCCCGCGCAGGTTCGAATCCTGCCGACTGCGCAAACATTTTTTTTCTTTTCTTAAGAAGACAGATGGGATGGCAATCGATGTGAGCACGGACGCGGGACGGATGGACAAGGCTAGACCCTAAGGAGCTTCGCCCCTAATAGAAGATTTCGGGGGGGGGGGGGGGGGGGCATGCTTCTTGGATAATATTGCTTCAGTGCTGAACAATTACCGGTGTTGTTTAATTACTGCAGTTAAGAATACCCTAAAAAAATTGCGCGTTCAGGGCCAAAAAGAAAAAAAGAAAGCATCCCAGTTCGATTTTTTTAATCTGAAGTTATAAGCAGACTGTGGTTACGTGTAAGGTTTGTGCAGCGTCTCAGGTTTATTTCTTTAGATCCTACATACAATACGTGAGCCCTATACTGTAATATTCGCTTTAGAGAACTGTTTTTATATTTAGATAGTGTCATTTTAGTCAAAACATTTCTTTCCGAAATGGCCACCATAGAATCATAGCTCCAGAATCGAACTTCGCGCTTGTCTACGAAGCTCAAGTTACTTGTGGATGGTCGAGCGTGCTGGTGCTAAATTACGAAAAGGAAACAGGAACACAGAATAACATAGACAACACAAACTTTCAACCTGAAAAAAGAAACTCGTTTACTGGCTTCAATTTTTAGTCAGTAATCATTTTAATTGCAGTTTGGAAGCCCGTGCAATCCATATTGTCTTGTATGTCCCTCTTGCTTTTTGTAAACAAGTTCCATGCTATGTTTACGTTTTATTTGTCAATTTCAGAACACGATTCAATTACAAAGTTAAGCCATCATAGAGCCATTAAATGTAACCTAAATAATATGTATCTCATGAGCTATCTAACTGTAAATATTGCGTTATCACTTCATATAAAAGAAGAAACTTACCACCATCAATCCAGTTTCAGGATCCAAATCGTTGAGTGTATAGTCAGCTTCTCTGTCTCCATTTTCATTAATGGTTATATCTCCAGTAAGGCCTGATAAAGAGTTCAAGCTCATTCACACATCTGCACTTTTTGGCCAAAAACTTTAGAAAGCTCTATTAAGGCCCGTTCACACTCTTGCGACCGAGTGAGACCGAAAGAGACCAGACCGGTTTTTAAGCCTCTTGCGGTCTCTTAGGACCAGCTCCGCTGCAGCGGAGCTGGTCCTAAGAAGTCGTAAGAGGCTTAAAAACCGGTCTGGTATTTCTCAGTCGTACTCGGTCGCAAGAGTGTGAACGGGCCTTAAGAGAAAAAACACCCGCTTAGCGCAACGGTAAAAACAGAACCAACCGAAGGATTCGCACGTTTAGGTGGTTTTATCATAAATCCAGCGCTACCGTATTTTAGTGATGAGATCAACAGGGATTCTTTTTTTCTCTCTCTTTTTTTTTGTCAGCGTCATTTATAGCTTTGCTTTGATGTTTTATATTTAAATAAAGAAATGCGAATACAAAAAAAAATAGCATAGGATAGTCGGATTTAACACAAATTAAGCGCTCTATACTGGAATACACTAAATCGTTTTGATTAACTCTTGAATCCTGGTGCTCAGATGGTTTAGAAGGGTGTTCAAAACACTCCGCATGTCCCTTCTTTTTTTTTAGCTTTTCAGTGCTGTGCAGAGTTCAACATACCGGTGAAACACTAATCACTACGTTGAATGCTAAGTACGAGGGGCGTTCATAGAGGTCGTGTTATTGTCATGAAATAATAGATTCAGCAATGAAGCTCGGATGGGGGATTATTCTTTTTCTACCTATTCGCTATCCAAAGTCACGCACTTTGGCCAGCTAGGAAGAAGCATTGCTACAAAACTCCTCGTCCTGAGTGTTGAGGAATCGCTCCACTTCAGCGATCCCTTGGTCCTCGTCCTTGAAGTGCTTTCCACGCAGTGGAGTCTTCATGCGAAGGATGAGGAAAAAGTCACTAGGTGCGAGGTCGAGTGAACATGGGGAATGAGGCAAACATTTGTAACCTAAAAAGGCCGCGTGCTTGCTAGTGCCGAGTGAGACTGGGCATTGTAATGAAGTAGACGGACGCCTCTCGTGAGCTTTCCTCTGCGCTGATAGCTTTTCACAACTTTGTCAGAGGCTCACGATAATAGTGTCCTGTGAACGTTAAACCTTTGTGAGTATAACCTGTCCATGCAGTCCCAGCAGTTCACGACGACAATCCCAGAACAGTCTCAGCATGAACTCTCCCGACGACGGCACTTCTGCTCTTTTTGGGTGCCGGTGAGTGTACATGCTGCCACTGTTTGCTTGGTAATTTTGTCTCTGGATCATAATGGTGAACCCAAAACTCGACCATAGTTATGAGGCGGTCAACAGGGTTATCAAGGTCGCTCTCGCACAGCTGCAACATTTTCGCGGTTGCTTTCTTGCAGAGGTCTTTCTGCGTGGGGGTCAGCAGCCGTGGAACCCAGCGCGCGGAACATTTTGTCATATGCAGGTTGCTGCGAACAATGTTTGTGCAGTGATACTGTGCCGAAACTAGAGGGATGCGCACTCGTGTTGATGCCTGGTTTGTTCTTCTTTTTCAATTTTTGGTGCCGATAACACGAACTTTATGAATGCCCATACATAAGATCGTCAATTCGCGGAAACATTTATAACTCCCGCGTAAGTTCAATAATGCCGTTAGCGTTAAAAAGGAATCTGTACTACGGCTTCAGGGAAAGTAACTAAAATAAGTAGAAACTCCGCATGTTTGGTTTAATATTGTCGACACGATAATGAGTACTCTATTATATTTTAAGGAATATCTGCATGATGGAACGCGAGACGAACATTTAATGATTTGAAATTACTTTATCAATTTTATAGTGGGAATCTTATAGGTTTCAAAAGGAAGATGATCTTGTCCAAGTGATTCTGCATAGTGGGTAAATGAGCTTTTCAATTGTTTTATTTATTTTATGCAAAAACGCATAGCCCTTAGAATACCATGGCTACATACGAATTTAATACCTATGGTAAAAAATGTCCAAGTGTAGATAGCTTGCCAAGTGTAATGGCCAACGTATAAGTAAATGTTATTTAAAGTGCATTTATGTTGGGCCGTCAAGATATCATAAACATGTGGTTAATTTTTTTTGTCTAAACGAGCCAATAATCAAAATTAATTTCATTCAAGATATTCGCTGAACTAGAATATATTAACGATGCTTTACAAAAACTCTAAATTAGTGTGCTGATAAATAAAAAAAAAAGACATGAAATTGTACTTTTATAAGAAAATAACTTAAACGCAAATCTAATTTAAATATGGTTTGGAACTTGCAGGACTCGTGGAGAAAAAATAAGTAAACAGGCGAGCTAATTGATGTGGCACGTATTAAAAAAAAAAAAAAAGAAAAAAACTGGAGACGACAGACGAAGAAAGGGGCAAATACAATACCTCTTAATTGGGACGTTTTGTGTTTGTCCACTTCTTCGTCCGTCGTCTCCGGTTTTTTCAGATATGGAAAACTCGTGGAGCTTCGTTTTGAGGCTTTTTTTTTTTTACTCTCACCACCATTTGTATAGTATGGAGAATAAATTATTATTATTATTATTATTTTTTTTTACTGTTGTTTAGTGCGATACGTTCTATTTATATAAATGTGAACCATGTACCCAAATCCTTGGCCTGAAATCTTCGATCCTGGTCATCTATCAGCAATTGAGAGAGAGAACAAATAAGTCATAAGTTGGTGAGGCAATCCACTTTCTCAATAATTTTATAGACATGCACATGTGTGAATACTCATCAACAGAGGTACGAGCATTAAAGGGGCTATGCAACAATTTTTTTACTTTGCGCAAATACCGCTTAGAACGGATCCCTGACGTTAATGACCTATGAAACACGCCTTCGTTTTTCACCCGACGCATTAGAAGTCCCAGAAAAAAATTAAAAAACAACGAGCAGCGTTCACGCCCTCAACTCGCAGCCAGAACAAGCGGCCACGTGATCTGGAGCCGATTATATGCCGCCAATGTTGATCATAGCCACGCGCTGGGGTTGGCAAAGCACAGGACACGCGCTGAGTTCCAGACATTGTTATGGCTCGGCTATTGTCGTCGTTGCAGCGATTGGACACGGGCCACTACTCGAATGCTTCTCGAGCTATCAATTATCACGAGCCTAAATCGAGTGCCCACGCAATGCTCGGGTCCAATCTATGAACCGCATTCAAATATCGTCATACGGGTGTACTGCGATCCCCGCGTTACGTCATCGAATTTTGCAAGGGAGAGATTGAATGAAAATGATCGCTTTTGTCCTTGAAATTACACCGCAACAAAGGAGTTTCTTGGCCAGTGGCATTGCATGCGAGTATCCTTGAGTCCCACTAGTGCCAGTAAGCTCGTGTAAAGTGAAAAACATTCCAATTGAATATCGTTGCACAGCTCCTTTAAATATATTACTGCAGCAGTCACCACTATCAAAGACAATGTATGAAACACTGGGTGTAGAAACCATAGAGGTATCTTGGTTTTTGGTTTCTTCGTACGTATTTAAACCGTCATTGATAAAGTTCTAGATGAAATCTGCATGATTCTTCACACAACTTACATTTCTGAGTCTGGAATAAGTAACGCACGTGTTCCGTGACAATTTTTTTATTTTTATTTTTACACATGTTGACACTTATAACTGACAGCGGTCGTACCATATTATGCCGGTCTACTTTCTGCGTAGCATTTAAGCAGTCATTAGGGTTGTAACTCGCCTCTTCCTATGATGGACAGACTAAGTTCCTGCCTCGCAACAAGATCCAATCATTAACTAGTTATAAACCATGTGGTATAAGGCCCAGACATGCGCATAAGAGCTTCAGACTGACACGAAAGTTTGATCAGTATTCCATATGGTTTTCTCACCGGTAGCTGCAGCTTTAGATGTAGTGTCTCATAGGGTGAGACGGAGCTAGCGGATGAGAGCCCGAAATAAAGTTCTGGTCAAATATTCTCCCTCGCTGAGCCTGACGTCACAAACGCAGAGGCCCCAAAATATTTTGGCATTAGTTTGAAGCCACATATTATCTTAGATTTGTCGTTTAGTAGATTGTGTACCTTGGGAGTTGGTATTTACACAGTGTGTTCTGAAAGGAAGTGAATCTGCATTCTCTTTAATCACAATAATGTCAATATTTAAACTGAGACGTTGCTAGTTCAGAGAGAGAACATTGCTAGTTGAAAAAAAGAACATCGCTAGTTCCTTACGGTGGATATAATTATTAGTAATTTATTTATTCATTTATTCAAAATACCCCTAAAGGCCCTCTGTATGAGGGTCTTTTAATAAGCCTTTTGCAAGCGAGCTGATAAACCCGAGTCCACATATTCAAAACCGGGTCATAATGCTTTATTTTTTAAGGTGAAACGTTTTTTTTGTTTTGTTTTTTTTGGCTAGGTGCTTAGCATTTCGTGAAGCCTGTGTGGGGGAAAGGTCAAAGTCCTACCACAATAATTTAAGTGAGGAGACAAAAAAAAACAAAAAAACAACTAGCGTCTCTTTGCATGAAGGTTCTCAGCGCTCTTTTTCTCGACTTTCACGAAGCTCGTGTTCCGCGATTTTTCGCGCCGTGGGTCCTCTTTTTATTAACGCGTTAGCATTAGTACCCACATGACCGGGAAAAACTGACAGTGTCCGTCTGGGAAAAAAAACTGTGGAAAGGGAAAGGCGTGGCGTAAAGGTGATAAGAGTTGTGAAGGACAAAGGCGAGAATAAGGAGGTGACGTCACGAGGTGGAAGCCAATGCGCGCGCCGATTGTGGGGCGAGTCTGAATTTTCAGGTGTGCGGAATGCGTATGCCTTGATTTGTGCCACAAAATGGAGTGTGAACCAAGTACTCTAGGGCTGGTCCAAGTAAGGCGGCAAAAAAAATTAAAGAAAGATCTACTGGTGGATATTTAGGGAATTCGTTAGCATCCCCCTTGGGAAACGCCACACATGTCCCCCTTTAGACAACGCCAACACTAACCCCATAATAAAGCCAAAAAGAGGCAGCAAGAAATAGAGGAAGCAAAAGAGAAAGCCAAAACAGAAAAGTGCAGGGGTCAGCGTTAGCGTTTCCCAAAAGAGGACGTGTGCCGCGTTTTCCCAAAAGGCATGCTAACGCATTCCCTAAGGATCCACCAATAGACTACTTCCATAAAGTCCTGCATGCAACACGGCGCGCGTTGCACTCTGGGAACTAGTTGGCCAGGGAGGAGAGTGGCATGGTTTCGGTTTCGATCGACACGTCGACAAGAGATTATACTCAGAGCGTGGACTATTAACGGCCGTTATCTCATGTTTTCTGGCCCCGAGAGCGTCACTTGTGGTCTCTAAACTAACCTAAATGGCCAGACCTCGAAGCTTTAGCACAAGCCCGAGACGTATAGCTTGTCTTAAGACATGCTTGTTGTATTTTTGTAGTTGAGCCTTTCTGTTAGCGTTCCGATCGAGGTATGTGGACGAGCCAGTGCTGGGAATCTCGACGCTGCGAAGCTCGGGGATCTTGCTTGTGTACAAATCAACAAGCTGTAGCAACCAATAAGTATGCATACATCGAGCTCGCGCCTTTACATTAGTGTTGTTCATCAGGAAGTTTGTTTGTTTCGTGCGTCCTTAGACGAAATATTACTTTTTCCAATTACTGTTTTTCTTAATACGCCTGAGTACGCGAGGTAAAACTCGGAGGCGCCATTGAAAAGCTCAATTTTAACACACTTCCTATCTCTTATCTGTACTGAGCCGCAGCACTGCACGAAGTGAAGCCCCACCCGCTTGCATTTCACTAATATTCAACATCGCGTATGCGCATAAAGTTATCCTGCAATCATATATAGCACATTCGCACATACAAACCGTTTTAAGAAAGCAAAAGTCGAGCACTTGTGTGAAGAATGTCGCACCGTTCGCCGGAAGTGCGCCGGACGGGCATTAACCCCTATGCGGTGCGCCAAACGAACGAAATTATTCAAAGCGCGTTTGACGGTTGCTAATGGCCATAATATTTGTTATATGTTTGCTTTCTTCCTGCCTGAGTATGCCGAGATAATTTCAGACACAACGTTCAGGCACAGATCTTGGGCGTCAGTAAAAGCTCGTCCAAAAAGGCTTAGCGAGGAGTAGGGGACGCTTGATTGGGCCTCCGTCGTAGCTAGCCGATCTTAGCGTTTGCGAAAACTTAATCTTCGATCAGCATAAAATTTTAGTGGGAGATATATGATGACACGAGGAAGACATCATAGTAACTTTTGTGCAGTAGTGAGGTCGAATTTATTGCGCTTCCTTAAAAGTTCATGCGTCAACGCTGGGCTCAACTTTGATACTCCTGTGAGGATGCGGCTTGCTTTTCGCCCCATTAAGTAACAAGAAGCGGACGTTTGGCAAACAAAATACGTGTAAGGCTCTAGGTGACCAAATTTAAGTTGTAGTTCACTGGTATCAGACGGGATTATTGAAATTGAACTTACAGATGCACTCGTGGGGTGAGGTGACTAAGCCACGTCTTACTATTTGCATACGCACCCATAATACCCGGTGTTTCGGAAACCAAGGAAAGTGCCCCGGTCTTTGTTTTGTATCGCTCGAGAATGAGTGTATTGTACGTTCGTGACAAGTCAGATAACCGAAAACGCAAGCAGCACGCTCGGTCGCGGCGTGATAGCATGAGATGAAGCTGCTCAGTCGAAACCGAAACTGAGTGGCCAACTAGTTCCCAGAGTGCACTGCGTGGTATTTTGCCGCAATGGGGCGCGTCGGTTTTGGAAGAAGTCCATTGGTCTTCCTTTAATTTTCTTAATCAACGAACCTGTGGGTGTGGCGTGTCCTACATATATGCCCCCTCTCCCCCCCCCCCCCTTTTCCCCTCCTTTAGCGAGGGACGTTACTGAGCGATTAAAAATAAGAATATAGTTCAAGTTCGACAGAAATAATACTTGTAGAGCTGTACAGTAGTTTAACTGTCCGTGGTGCCAGTGAACATGCACTAGATTCTTCTGCTTTAGCTCTGTGGAACTATGTTTGTCACAGGAGTTGAAATGTTCACGGGGGAATTCTCTAAAGGAATGTATGAGGCGTTCGAAAGCAGTGGTGTCCTACCGTTCATAAAGGAGCCATGGAATGATTTCCCAACTTCTTCCTTTTTAGCTTTCCTCCTCAACTCAAACGCGAAATGAAAAATCACGTGGTCACGACGTGTTTGGACTCCGGTACGATGACTCCAAGCTTCCACCGTCCCTTTTAAGCACACCATGGAACTTCTCATTCGCAAGCAATGATAATTGCCGCCACGACACACATTGGCCACGAACGCGAATCCGTCGACGAACAAATATTCGTCGACGGATTGGTTGTCGACGAGCGAAATGTCCGAGTAACGGAGTGCTCGTGTCCAATGCGTGAGTTGGGGTAGGCTTACATGCTTTGGGTACCGCGGATGTATCACACTGAAAAGGCGGAAAGCTTTTGAAGGAAAGGAGGTACGAAATAGTAATATAAACACCTTTTCCACAAGGGCGCAGCCATCTTGAATATCGTCACTTCTCGTATGCGGTAAAACATCGTTTTGATTTCTCCACGCCGCTGGTTTACGAAAAATGCGTGATTGACACATATTCTGGTTTTGCCTCACCTATATTTTCTCGCATATTCCAGGCTAAAATGTTTTGCTATTTTTTCGTCCCGAATACCAAATTCGGAACCGTCGTGACTGAGAACGATAGGAAACAGAAAACGTCTATATTTTCAAATTTTCGTACCAAAAAGCAGTCTTTTGATTTTCCACCCTCTTTCTTTTGGCCCACTAGAATTATTTATCCCAGCCCAGAATTCAATTCATCGCCTCTTTAACCTTCACCAGAAATCGACTCGGTTTTTTTCCGAGAGCCCGAAATGGTCCTATGTAGAGCGGTTGCAGTGGTTTCGGGTCGGCCGAACGGCGCACAAGCACACGTGTTAAGCGGGGGTCACACCACTCATAAATCGTGAAAACGACAGTCTGCAAACGCAAGCCACCGCGATATCCGTGCTTCGACTGCCGCGTACCAATGTTTCTCCTTAAACTCGTTGACATGTGGCACTCGAAGCACGGATCTTGCGGTTGCTCGCGTTGGAATCTGTTTGCAGGCTGTCTTTTGTATGATGTACAAGCAGTGTGACCTCGGCTTTACGATCTACAGGTCTTGTGCCACGTATGGTGCTTGTGTGCCGTTCGGCTTCCGTCGCCAGGCAGAAATTCTGAGCAGCAATGCCAGCGGTTGGAACAGCTTGTCCTCGTAGCAAGGCACCGGCAGGATCGTCCGCGTACTCAACACAGACGCGGACGTTCAACGTCTCGCCGGAGGAATGATGACCTCTCCCGCTCGACAAGTCCATCAGACGTCTGTTATTAACATCGCCATTTCGATTCCGACACGCCGCACTGCCTTCGTTCCTGTTTCTGGCAGGGAAACCGAGTGGCCGACCTCTAGAACCGACGAGGGGTCAGGGCCTGCCAGGAAGTCACCTATTTGACATCACGGACAAGACCACCGGAACCCGTTATCTCGTCGACACAGGCGCCGAGATAAGTGCTATTCCTGCAACAGGAGCAGGTCGATCCCTGACACCCATTTACCACCATCGGGCGGTGAACAATTCGTCGATCCCCGTTTACCAGGAACGGTCTGTCACCCTTAATCTTGGCCTCCGTCGAGTATTTCGTTGGAAAGTCCTGGTCGAAGAAGTGCACGCCATCATTGGTGAAGATTTTCTCCACCACCATAATCCCTTCGTGGATGTCAAGGAGACACGCCTGCCTGATATGCAAACCTGTGGGTGCGGTGTGATCCACACTTGATAAAGAAAGCCTGATAAGCGTGGCCGCGAAGCTCGATGCTGATTGGATAAGGGGGGAGGTCACGTGAACAGACGGATAGGCGAGGAGGTGCGAGGTAGGGGAGGAGGAGCTCGACCACCTGTGCTTACTGAAGGAGAGGAGCTCGGGGGTATGGAAGGCTCTTGAAGATCGCCAGGTTTATCAGCCATGCATATGTGAAAGAGTATCGCTAAATGTTTGTAATGCCAGAACGTTTCATGTATGCAACATAATTGCCTAGCGATTTGCCATATATTGTTCTTTTTACTAAAAGGGAGATCCGATTTGCTTCTGTCACTAAATGACGTTTTGCCTCGTTAAAATAACCAGGTTAACGTGACAAAACTAACATCAAAATAACTTGACCTTGCCAGAATTTAGGATGACTGTAGGAACCCCGAGGAATATTATCTGACGTGAAAATTGCAAGGGTTTATTTTTTGACAATTTACTACGCACTTAAATGTTGTCATAAAGTGTGTTGTATCCTTACGTAGAACGAAGATCGAGCATAATTTTGACCTTGCTTATAAAGGATCGTGACCGATTCTGCTCAATATCAAACCGTACAATATGTAAACGTTACGCGTCTGTGTAATTCTTAGTTTATATGAAATAAATTGTAGGAGGCCCTTATCTTGTTTTTGCATTTTATACGTACCTATTCGTCCAGGGAAACATTTTGTTAGTTCGAGGTGCAACAGCGAGCGTGGGACTCAAAATAATGTATGTCTACAAATATCTGTGATTTCAAAGGATGGTGAACCGAACATTTCAGTGACTATAATAAGCGGCGCACTATTTTTTTCATGCGTCAGCAACCCCTGGTGTGCGTGAGCACACGCAACGAAATTGACGTCATCATATCCCCCATTCGAGCTTATTAAGCGTGAATGGGAGATATGATGACATCAATTTCGTTGCGTGTGCTCGCGCACACCGGGGTTGCTGACTCATGAAAAAAATAGTGCGCCGCTTATTATAGTCCCTGAAGTGTTCGGTTCACCATCCCTTCAAGTGGCCTATAATCACTATAATCGAGGACAGCGTATTGTGGCTATTCAGAAGAAGTGAAGAGTGGGCGTGCACGGCTTTGATCAACGCTCAAGGTGCGCGAGCGCCGGCCACCCATCGGCTTGACTACATAGACGCAGAAAGCTGTCCGAGGGTGTACTCCGTTTTAAGCTGAGACTGCAGTCATCACATAAAGCAGGGAAGCGCGAGGTCGCTGCTTTAAGACGTTCTTCCGCAAAACGAGTGCTCGCGGTAGATATACAAGTCTCAAAGCCTGGAGCGCGGCCTGCAGTCTCAGTTGAAAGGGGCCATGAGATTCTTTTCCAACTTCTTCTCAGCTCAAAAGCGAAATGTTGAAATCATGCGGTCGTGACGTGCTTGGGTACCGGTACGATGCCTCCTTAATGACTCGAAGCTTCCAGCATCCCTTTTAAGCACACAGTGGAACTTGTCATTAGCAAGCGATGGTAGGTGCCGTCACAGCACTCATTGGCCACGAACGCGAAATCAAATATTCGCCTTAGGATTTATTGTTGACGAGCGCATGCGTCAAAGTGACGTAGAGCTCGGGTTCAATGCGTGAGCTGGGGTAGGCTGACGTGCTTGGGGTACCGCGGATGTATCACAGTGAATAGGCAGAAAGCTTTCGAAGGAAAGGACACACAAAATAGTCCACTATATTTTGGAATTTTCTTACCTAAAAGAAGTATTTTGACTTTCTAACCTTTTCCTTCTGGCCGACCAAACGACGTGCGATTAGTAAGATTCAAATCTAAAATTATTTATATCAGCCAAAACCCTTTCATGGCCTCTTAAGGGTGAACGGAGTATATGAGTGTGAAAGTGTTTTTTAATATACCGATCTTGCTATTCGTGTCACGCGTGTTTATCGCCGGCATAACCACCGTTGGCATAACCAACGTTGGGCAAAACAAACTTTGGCATAAACAACGTTGGGCATAACTGTAGTCCACAGGAGGCAGGTGCGAATGCACGGCGCAACCCGCGCTCTGGTCACGCAGACCCGCAGCGGGGTTGTCACGCGTGCAGAAAGGCTACAGTACCCACGATGCATGGTGACAACGTGCGAAACTGTCTGATGAGATCGCCCTATAGCCGACTTCTCCGTAACTAGTTACAAGTAACGGATTACTTGTAATGACTTACACTTTATTGCAACTGCTTAACGCTTCAATTACTTTTCTTCTGGGGTAACGTTGGCTGTAATTCAATTACTATTTTTTACGAGTAATCAATTATATGTTTTGGAAAGAGCTAAAATGGTTGGGTTGAGTTTTTTTTTACGTAAATAAAAATCGCTCTGCCTGCCCGTGCGTCACTCGTGTATGTTGCACCAACATTGGACACTCCTTTATACCGGAACAACTAAAGAAAGATAGGATACCAGAAGGATTATAATGTCAACGCGCTCAGTGACGTTTTGACTTTCGAGCTGTCGAGTGTAGTACCTCGTTTCCTCTGTACGGGTTGTTACGATTCGGATTTGCGGCGGCATAGACGGCTGTATTCTGCACTGACCTCCTCTAGCAACGACAAAGACCCCCCCCCCCCCCCCCCCCTCCGGCCCCCTTCTTCCCCATTCCATCACGAAAGAGTTCACCAGCGCGTGCTTGTATAGATCGTACTAAGAACAGAGGGTTATCTTATCTACAATTTTTTAAGTAAAAAAGTAAGGTGAAAAGTAGTCAATTACTTTCTGGTAATTTTTTAATTACTTTTGTGATTCAGTGATTGATTACTGTAAACAGTCAGATTTTTAAATAAGGTAATTGTAATTGGTTACTTCTTTCAGTAACGCGTGCAAGACTCGTCTATAGACGATTGCAAGCAGGCAACACTTTTACGTTAGACTTAAAATTTTCCAGAATCGCCGCTAATGCTTTTGTTTTCCCAAATATTTTTAGTCGCCATGTTGGCAACTTTTTCGTACCAAATGACCACAAATGTCAGATTGATATCTCAAGAAGTCTGGCATTGACAAACATTCTAGTCGAGCAACCACGAACATTTTGAATGGCGGATAAAAACAAAACACAAGTGGTCATCTTTTTTTTTAAAAATTGCGGCGGAAGTTTTTTTTTTTTTTTTTTTTTTAGGTTGAATGTTGTTTTTTTGGGAACTCATCACCTTCGTTTTCCACTGCGAGGTTTTGGGTTTCAGAATTCAAGCGTGGTCCTACGGACAGAAGTGATGAACGTGCACGTTCAGGCGACCACACAAGGAATTGTGGATAAAATTAATGACTTGGTTTTGGAAGACCGCCGCATAAAAGTACGCGAAATTGAGGGAGCAGTGGGCATCTATTCTGAACGTCTTGTTCATATCTTACACAATGAATTGATTAAAGAAACTTTCTTCAAGATGGGTGCCGCACTTTCTCAATCCGGCGCCAAACCGCATTCGAGCCCGGACGTCAGCCAACAGTTTGCAAGTTTGCAACGGATTTCAAGCGACGATTCGTAACTATGCGCGAGTCCTGGGTCCACCATTACACTCCAGCAACAAAAGGTCAGTCTAAACAATAAACTAGGCCAGGTAAATTAGCTCCGAAAAAGGCAAAGACCATTCTGCAGCTGGCAAAGTGATGGCATCAGTTTCTTTGGGATGACAATTATCTCGAATTCTAAGAAATATTACTGGTCAATATTACATAACACTTCTGCACAAGCTAAAACAAGTAATTTAAAAAAAAACGTCCGGGAATAGTCACGAAAACAGTGCTGTTTGACCACGACAATGCACCCGCCCATTCAAGTGCAGTCGCTTAGCAAAAACTGGCAGAATTGAAGTCTAAAATCATTTCGCATCCACTGTATTCACCTGATTTGGCTACCTAGGTCTTCCACCTATTCCCGACCAAAACCGTTCTGGCTGGAAATAGATTTCTGTCGAATGAAGAGGTGATGGAGGCTGTGAACAGTTATTTTGGGGATCTCGAAGAAAGTCACTTCGGGGAGGGAAACTAAAAGCTAGAGAAACGCTGGACGAAGTGTGTCGACCTTTGGGGGAAATTATGTAAACAAAAAAGAAAAAAAAGAGTAAATTGAATCAGATTTATATTGTATTCATTTTCATTCCGGAACCATTTCAATCTACCCTTGAACAACTCACTTTAGAAATTGCCATTGAAGCCTGCTTTGAAAAAGTGGCTCCGATTCGTACTCGAGAACCGAACTAGACGCGATCGCAACGCCGCCATTTCTCATGAAGCGGCCACTCCGGGAACTGCACGGCTGCACGTACCACTCTAATCGAGTCGCGCAAGTGCCGTTGGCGCCATCTCGCAGTGCCCTCTCGCAGTAGCAACTTTCATGTTTTGACTCGGCCGCTAAAGGGTAGCAGTTTTATTAGTATCAAGTTTAGAGTGCCTTCATACAAAAGCGCGCTTTTGCTTGAGTGGTGACATCTCAGCCATTTTTCCGTCCAATGGTTTGTTTTATGCATTTTGAAGTGTGCGCAATCCGGTGTCACTCAGCTCGAGCGCGTAGCTTTGGCTAATGCTAGCTAATGCATAGACGCGATTTTACCGCCCAAGCCATGCACCAACGTTACTAAAACACTCAGTTGGGAAACTCGCCGTCGAAACCTGGGTCGCTGGCGTCCACCGAGACGGAGCTAAATACGACAACAGCACCACTCTTTATCATTTGTCTGTACTGTGGTCACCTTGAGCTTTTAGAAAGCCTGTTTTTGCGTAAAAACAAACGGAAAAGACTCTTTTTGTATGAAACTTATTGGAGTTTAGTACAACATGAAGGGCGCGTGATGTTTTTAAAATCTTTAGTTTGCAAGGTTTTGCGGCACAATTAATATTGTGTTAATACAACCATCCTCAGCGGTGCTTTCAGGTAGCGCGTCCCGACGTGCATTTTAACTTCGGTAGTAAGGCGCGGTGCGTCCGCTGGGGAGATGGGGGTGGCGCCCCTGTAACCTCTTCCACTGTATCTGTTTCGGCGCCGAAATGGCCAATAGACCCTTTTCGAAATTCAGTCTGGCCACTTTGATTACTATCATCATCTGTGAAACGGCATCTGTGCCATACCAATGGCGGCCTTCTAGTGACTGATAAAGGAAGACGTTGAAGATGCTCTTAAGCGGATGATGCGAGGCCTGTATATTCGGGGGGTCAGCACGACGTGACGTAGGAATGGAACACAAGAGCTACGTAAGCGTTTATTTCTAATAACTCAGACTCAGTCAATCTGTGGGCGGCACACAATTGACATTAAAGCCCTTTGGTGTATAGACTTTTCTCGAGGCATCTGAGTGGGTTGGAGCTTTGTTCTGAATGCAGGTTCTTGGTCACCATCGAACTGAAAGTGATCGAGAAAGAGCTCACACTGAACAATTCCTCGCGTGCCGTTGGCTTGCGAAAGTGACGGTGCCAATACATGTTCATCTCCGCCATTGATATGGCGAAACCTAAACTGCTTTACGAACCACCAGATGGCACTGAATTTCGGAAAGGGCCTATTAAAGCCGAAATAGAAGTAACGTGCGGTTCCTTGAACGGCCGCTGCGGGAGAAATGGTGGCGTTGTGTTCGTCATTAGCTCGGTGCTCGAGGACAAATCGGGGACACTTTTTCAGAGCAGTCTCTATGGCAGTTTCCCAACTGAGTGGTTTAATAACGTTGCCATGCACCAAGTGCGCACGAGCGTCACGCGCTGGCACATTCACGGCAACAATGGATGTCTTCACCCTGAGACAGACAGACATGTAGGCACCCTAATCAAGTTCGGTCTCGGTGGACGCGAGCGGTCCGGGTTTCAAGGATGAGTTTCACAACTGTGTGTTCTAGTAACGTTGTAAGCAGGTCATATGGCCTCTGCCACGTCTCTACACGTGCGGGCAAGCACATGCAATTGCAAGCCTGTCAAGGCCACGTTCACGCGCACGCTTCGCGTGCTGGTGCCCATGGGGCACCAGTCGAACGAAGAGGAAGGGACCATGAAACGATTCTGAAATCGAATTTCATCCACCGCATGTCGTAAAAGGTTTGAAAAGAAAATCAAAACACAAAAATAGGAAGCCCCCAAGCATTTGTTTTCGCCATAGAACTTCTAAAAGAAAAGCGGACTCTTTTATATCTTTTTTCCTTCGAAAGCTCTCTGCCTTTTCACTGCGATGCATCCGCGGAACCGCAGCACGTCAGCCAAATCCACGTTGCCTCTTGCATAGGAGCCTACCTCACCAGCACCGCGATCATAAACAATAAATAGCCGGCGAATGTTTCATAAAAGTTTCGTTGAAGAATATTCTGATACACATTTTGCAGCATAATTCGTGATGTGACGGAAATTGACGAATTTTATATTGTTCAGAGCCATGCGCCATCTATCGTGTGGCAAACGAAGCAAGAGAAAGATCAGACTGCGCCTGCCGCGGTTCTAGCGGTTCCTGCTGTCTGCTGAAAAACATGGCGTCAGTGGTGATCGTCGACGTCGTCGGCGTGGTGGTGGAAGCTCATCGTTCCGCGTAGAGCGCTATCCTTGACTGAATTCTCGTCGTGTGTCGCGATGATAACCCAGCACGCCCTAGAAGGGAAGATTAATGTGCTCGTGCGGCGATGTTGTGGCGGCACCCTCAAGACAGCAGAAACGCTCGTGCCGTCTTGTTTGTTAGACTACAGTGGTGCTTTCTCAGCATTTGTGTCCTTGAACATCGCCCGGATTTCTTATTTTGCGCGTTCCGTGCGTGTGCTCAACTTCAAGGTATTACTGGTGCGTACTGGATTTAAAGGCGTGTATAAAGGACGCAAAGTTTGATGTGATTTCATTACCCAAGAAAAGTCATTAGTGTTAGCTTTCCTGAACTCTCGCAACGTCTATGTGATCACGAAAAGACTTGATTTGATTTTGATTTGAAATCAATTTCTACGTAGCTATATCGCTGCTAAAATACAACGTCTTTTGCAATCTTAAAGAAGGCGTATGGCGAGATCTGTAATATCGGTAAAGTATTGTGTTAATGTCATAATCGTCCAAGACGGAGTACTGCATCTTCTTCTTTCTTTTTTTTTCATCCAGTCTGCCCTGCGAGCCTATCCAACGGCCTATCCCATAGAAAACTCTGTCCATTTTCTGCTACACCAGTGAGTGGCAGCGCCCTTCCTTCTTTTAAGAGGCACCACGGAAACAGCTGACGGCAGCGGAGAAGCGGCCGCCGTGCTGACGACCTGCTGCGCCTGTTGCAGTGGCTGCAGGAGTGTGTACGCGCGGCGCCAAGCGGTTGTTCCGGTCGCTCCGGTCACGACGGACGCAGTAGTAGCTAACGCGCTCGTTGCAAATGCCCGAATTCCAGTTTGTGCAGTCTGGGGCTTAAAAATATAGGGCTGCAATTTCACCGCTGGCCACTCGAGGAACCACATCGAAGCAATTGGTGCATGGTCATCGGTTTGTTGGACCCCAGGTCTAAGGCCATCCGTGTATGCTCAGAACATTCCGTATATATTGAGTCACCACTGTTTGTCGTTCAATTCCGACGAGGAACCGGAGTCTCCGTCGGAAGACTCTCCGCACTTTCCAAAAGGCATATACCGGCGTATGGGACCACTCCCATGCTGTCGCTGTAGCGGTAGCGCAACATATCTAATTGAATTTCGCTTACCTGCGATGTGTCCCTGGCTACCGCTGTGATGAGAGGCGCCGATTCAGAAAATATGTCGGTGGCATCGGCGCCATCAGCGCTGTAAAACCCAGTGGTAAAACCCACCGGCACACCGCCAGCTCTCGGCTAACACCCCCTTCACCTACTGCCGAGAGAACTTCCGCTTCCGGTGCCAAAGTACGTCACGACCGTCAAAATTATGCCGCGGCTTGTTTTGCGGCGAGTTGAAAAGGAAGAAAAGCTGGATTTTTCCTTAAGTTTTCGTGTAGACGTTAATAAACCGAAGCGAAAGCGGATGCCTGTTCGGTGTTGAGTGAACATTGAAGGTTTAATGCAGAACTTATTTGGCAAAATTAAAAAGGTCATTTCATGGTCCCTTTAAGGGGTACTCCGGCGATTTCTTCATGGTCCCCGATTTCCTTGAAATTTTGCTAAACTCGCCAAACAACATCGCTAAAATAGTATCCCAAATATTAGGTTAAAATAATTTTTTTCGCGACGTTACTGAATTTACAATTTTGGTCCTCACCTTGTTTTTCAAACTGAAAGTCTCTACTGGCAACAACGAAAAAGTGACGTCAGTGGAAGGCAGGGGTTCACTCTTTGGACTGTAGAATTTGTTACTGATCTGAAGCAGCTTCATGGTGTCAAATGAATGCTTTGGAAGCTCGCTCCAGGATCCGCGCTCCAGCACCGAACAAATGATTGGCATATTCTATTTTTTAGACTGTTCGCTCGACTGGCAAGCCTGCCCGCCACTGACGTCACGGCACTGAAAAGTGCGGGTAAATTTGAATGTTGGTTTTTGCATCATTTTCATTTGCCGATTTCGCAATCTTTAAGGCCTGTTCACACATACAGCAGAGCGCTACAAGCATACCGCTGACACGCGCTAAGCGTGTGTTGACGGTGCGATACAAATCACCAGATTTGTATCGCACCGTCAAAACTGTTGCTCATGGCGGACGATAAGTATATAGCTGACGACACTTAAACAGCGCTGTATCAGCGCTTCACTGCATGTGAGAACCGGCCTTAAGAATCCAGTAACTACGTTTTTCCTTTTATGTATTTGTATTTTAAAGTAGAAGAAAACGACTGTCATTAGTCATTGCTGTGTCTTTGTATACCGTCTCTTTAACCCGATGCCGCTTTTGCGCTTTTTATTTTTCTCGCGAGAGGTACGAACTTGCTCACTACTCGCTCACCTACAGACGTCACTAAGTAAAGTCGTCTGCGGAGAGATTAGTCTTACCATTTTTGAAGGTCATGTTCCAAAGTCTTCGCGCTAGACTCCTCCCATCGGTGGGGTCGGCGCCATCAGCGAGTGTTTCGTTCAGAGACCAGGCGTACATAAGAACGCTGTCGTAGAAAGCAGCTACCACGGGATTTACCTGAAGGAGACAGAATTGATTCGCGGAGTTACCTTGATTGCTGCATTTGTGTTTAGAATTCCTACACCGAGTACAAGAGTTCAAAAATAACGAGCAGATCGCAGGGTGAAATCTAAAGCTCCTTAAAATATGGGCACGCATCGCGCAAAATTAAGCAATCAATCAATCAATTATTATAATTATTTGATAGGTTCCGATAATTAAGAAATTAGGATGTAAAGTATTCACTACGTTACTGAAGGTGCCCTGAGGAGGTTTCTGAGATCGCCCAAATATGGCAATAACTCACTCTGCTGGCTCTCAGCATACTAGAAGCCCGTCAATCATGACGATACGTTGTCGATTTTCCTATTAAAGGCCGGTTCCCACATGCAGCGAAGCGCTAATGTAGCGCTTCTCACGCTATACAATGCTGGTGAACACTGCCGTCAGCAAGCGCTTAGCGCGAGGTCAGCGCTATGCTCGTAGCGCTCCGCTACATGTGTGAACAGGCCTTTAGAAAGCAATCAAAGATCGCAACACACCGATTTCATCTCCGGCGATGGGAGGAGCATGTTTCGAAACCAGGACAACTGTCAGCCAATAGCAAGCGAAGAATCCTCGCGCCTCCGGCCAGTGGGACACGGAGTGATATCTCGAATGTGCGCGGCTCGTTGCCCATACAGTCCGGACTTGGATTCAACCCAGCGAGAGCGCGCTCGAGCGCTCGAGAACTAAAGAACAAACACATCAATCACGCAAAAAGAAAAAAAAAAAACTTTTTGCGTGCTGTTTTTGAGACGATTATTGCAGTATTATGCTCCCTCTCCGCGGGTAAATTGACATTTTTCGGGTGCTCTTACTTGCTTCTATCATCTAACGTATGCACAGATTTTGTAATAACAGCGTTTGCAATCTCAACGAAATGCCGCGTTTTCACTGATCACATGCCGTCCTGGCTGCCGGCACAATGCTCCTCCCTTCGCCGTAGATAATTTCGATTTCTGATTGCTTTTACAACGCTGCTCTTAGGCGCCCTTCTCCGCGTTTCAGCGTAACCACCCCGCTAAATTTAGCGGGAAATTGAATTGGTGTTGAGGTCCCGTGACGTCAATTTTCCCGCTAAATCTAGCGGAGAAACTAAATTTGTTCATGGGTGACGTGACATGAAGCCATGTGACGTCATTTTCCCCGCAAAATTTAGCGGGGAAACTGAATTGGTGTTGAGGTCACGTGACGTCAATTTCCCCGCTAAATTTAGCAGAAAAACTTAACACGTTAATATTAGCGGGGAAATTGACGTCACGTGACCTCAACCCTAATTCACTTTCCCCACTAAATTTAGCCGGGAAAATGTCGTCACATGACTTCGTGTCACGTCACCCATGAACAAATTCAGCGGAGGAGAGGAGAGGGTACGGATGAGGAGGAGAAGCATGCCCTCCCTTCCGTACCCTGCCCTCCTCCTCCTCCTCAAGAGGTGCTCTCTATTGTCGTGTTACAGGGATTTGTAAACGTCTTCCATTTTGTTAGAGCGCAGCTCTTAGACGCTCGTTCCCGTGTTTCGCGGCGTCGCCGTCGGCGTGACCGCGCGCGTTGCCTTATGGGACGTCACAGACCTATACACCAATTCGATTCTTCGCTAAATTTAGCAAAGAAACTGAATTGGGGTATAGGTATGTGACGTCCCACAATGCAACACTGCGCATTCAGTTTGCCCGCTCAATTTAGCGGTAAAACGTATGTCAGATTACTTAAAAAAAAAACCTAAAAAGAATTTTTTTTCTAAGTTTGGACAGGGACACGCCTGTCAAGAAATTAATTTTACGCGAAAGAAAAAAATCTTTTTAGAACAATAATGGGGAGGAGATCGAACAGTCACGCCTCTATACTATATTTCACCTTATGATGTACCGCAGGAAAGGCTACAAGCGCGAGCTCCTTGCTCTGGGTACTCTTGGGCACACCTCGGCGGCACAAGCTCTCCTGCACTAAGGGCAGCTGCCAACGCTATGAGCTCGCGCTTCTAGCCTTCGCTGCGGTACAACATAAGGTGAAACGGCTTCACCTGTGGGGACAACACACCGTGTTTATTTGTTTTTGAACTGAGGAATCGAAGATGACGATTCGAAGGCCGCTCCTCGTGCGACAGAAGCACTGGCCAGAGCGAAGTGCTCGTACCCAGCCCGTGCTAGGCGACGTTGAATTTCTTTGTTATATTGTGTTAGTAAACACCGGGCGGTGGGTACAAGAAGCTCGATAAAGCGCCCCTATAGTTTGATCTCCTGCCCAATTGACGGCGCGAGATTTATTTTAACTTGTGCGCCCAAAGTCCATGGCGTCACGGAATTGTCATACACTCTTTCCACCTCAACGAGATGGTCATACGATCCCTCCACCTCAACGTGATGGCCAAGCCAATCCACCTCTCTTCCACGCGCCCGAAATGCCGAGAAAGAAAACAAATGGAAAGGAGGTGACAACGGACTAATGGCGAATTCGGGTGGTCAATTGCCGGCGAGCCCTTGCCGGTGGCACCGGCGACCAGAAACGCGCCAGCGGCGCACCATGTGACCCTCTCCACCAGAATAGACCTTTCCAATGTTTACAAAATCACAGTCCAGCGTGCGATCTTCACAGTCCAGCACGTGCGTGTTCGTCGCTTCGGAAAGCGAGCAAAGAACGCGCCATACGCACGAACACTCAAAATGGCACCGGCCACACGCCGGCAGAGCCGTTTATTGAGAGAGTTTGGCCATACATTGGTTTGAATAGGCGAGCATCTCGGGCCAACCACAGGCCGCGAAACAGCCCCTAGCGGTGGTCGCGTGCTCTAAATTTGTGCCACGACTATACTTCGTTTCACCTGATGTGCGAGCGAAGGCAAAACTGGAAGCGCGAGCACGGAAGCTCCGTGCGTTCAGGCTTTGCTCGAGCGCGCGAGCTGGGGAGAAATGCAAAAAGCGCTGGTCTCGCGCTTCTAGCTTTGGCTTCGCTCGCAGGTAAAGTGAAACGAAGTATAATTTGAGCCGTGCCGAGCGGAACTCCGCGTCTCAAGACGCTCGCGCACCCCACCCTTTGCACTGCTTTCTTTCAGCCAGTCTCAGGACGCTGTTCTAGCAGTGCAGACAAAGGCATGGGCACGAGCGCGTGGCTTTGGAAAGTGCCTCCTATGCACGAGGTCTCGTACAAACAATAGCGTATCGCTGAGCTAGGCTCACGCGCCTGTGCCTTTGTCTTCACTGTCGACATTTGTGAGATGGAGTAGAGGTCTCCTGATTGGTCGACGCTGTGTCACAAATTTAGTTTACGCTCTAAGCGTGGGGGGAATATTCGGCGCTGGCGGCGGCCTTTGCTCCGCCTATTGTCCAAACTCTCCTAATATACGGCTCTGCACGCCGGCAACTGGCGTTTTTTATTTGCCTGGGTCGCGCGTGAGCTTTGTTAACTTCTTCCTCGATGAGTCTATTGTACGATGAGAACGCTGTATGCGCAAACAATATAAATTACGGCTCTTTGAGATGTGTGTAAACACAAGCGGCTTCACAAAAGTTTTCAAAATATTAACATTTCCACAGTTTGTACTGTTGACAGGATCCGAAATTATAAAATTATTGAAATGGCAGATGAATAAATCAGTGTGGTGCTTCCCGCGCGAGCGTCAAATTTTAATAAGTTTTGTTTGGATTTCCGAGGAACTGTTGTCATTTTACAAGGATCCCAAGGAGGCTTGCCAGCGTCGCTTTCCATATTCTGTGTATTATTATTAGCTTTTTTGGAATCCTCAGCCTTCTCATTGCGACCACCCTCCTTGAAATTGTAATGCGTATTCAAGTATCGAAGTGCATCACTATGCATACATTTTTTTTCAGCAGTGTAATAAAGTGTTATTACACAGTTGTGAAACAAAGTAATGTATGATGCAGCCCGTGTCTCAGAGCAAACTGACCTTGCGAAGGCTGGACAAACTCTTGCAAAAATGTTGGCTTTCTTTCAAACGTAAATTATCGTTATCTTCATTGTTTTCGCTATCTTATTTTGGAGCACAAATGGGTGTCTGTCTCGATGGCTTCGTTTGCCACACGAACACGCTATTTGCCGCTTTCAGCGGGCATTGTTTTGTTTGGTTTCCTTTCCCGTTTTGGATGCGACGATACCGTATACAGTCTGTCCGACAAGCGGCCCGACCTCTTGGAACTTAGGCAAAAATTGTGCCGGTAAATTGCCGACACACGCCTGAAAAGCGCCACCCGAACAGCTTGCACCCGCCAGCCTTAGACCACATGAACGCCCTTGCCGAAGATATGGCAAAATAGTTTTCCGGGAAAAGACCACCCGAATGTGCCATAAATCGCATCTCGCGCGGTCAATATTGCTTTAAAAATTTTGTTTGCGCGTAAATTTAATTTCGTGACACGCGTGTCCCAACCAAACTGTTAAAAAAGAAAAAAAAAATGTTTAGAGGTTCTTTAACATAAATTCAGTTTCCCCGCTAAATTTAGCGGGGAATTGAATTGGTATTGAGGTCACGTGACGACAATTTTCCCGTTAAATCTAGTGGAGAAACTAAATTTGTGCGTAGGTGACGTGACACGAAATCATGTGACGTCATTTGCCCCGCTAAATGTAGCGGGGAAACTGAATTGGTGTTGAGGTTACGTGTCGTCAATCTTCCAGCTAAATTTAGCGGGGAAACTGTGGGAGTAGGGGATGTTATAGAGGAGGAGGAAGAGGACGGGAGGAGGGGAAGGTGTGGAGAAGGAGGAAGGGAGGGCTCTCCATTCCTTCTCCTTCGTACCCTCCCCTTCTCCTCCTCTGTAGCCTCCCCTCCTCTTCCTGCGTTCCCTCCCATCACGGTATATCGCAAAATCAAAGTACGTCAAAAGCTGCGCTCTATTTCGCGTTACAGAGATTTGTAAACGTCTTTCAATTTTTTCAAGAGGGAAATCGACCGCGCATCGTTATGATTTAGGGATTTCTAGGATGCCTGGAGCCTGCAGAGTGAGTTATCGTCCTATTTAAGCCATCTCAGAAACCTCATCAGGGCACCTTTAAGCCGCGGTTTCGCAGCTGATAAACACGATATCAAAGACTGTCTGCAGACACTGCCGGAGGTGTGTTTCTATCTTTTCACATTGGTCATACACAAACTGCCTTTAGTCAGTTTCTTAGCATGTGCGAATCGAACATGCTTCCAACATGCTTAGGCATATCCGGAGATAATTCTGCCGTCGTGTCTGAGGTCCCTCGACCTTAGACATGACGGAAGCGAAAGCGATTGATGTGGCGACGCGCTCTCCCATTCGTTCGTTCCCGTGTTCTGTTTTCGGTTAGGAAGAACATGGCGGATTTGACTTGATTTCACTCTCGAGTCACGGTCGGGTGCCTTGTCGTTCGTAAACCTACCCGCGTCCTGGACACCCAACTCTCCCACCACGGCTTTGTTACCGAACAAAGCCCTGGTGGGAGAGTTGGGAAGAACATGGCGGACCACGCGCTCCGCTAGCAGACGACAGGAGCGAGGAGAGGAGGCCGGGGGAGGAGGTCTTGTCGCTACCTCGCATAGCATTATCTAGGGACGTTAGTCATGTCGGCAGACAACACCGTGTCTTTTCTATGGTGTATGTGTGACTGCTGCTTTAGATGACTTGCCAGGGATTGTTGATAAACGAAGTGTAATTCAACTAAAACGCCGACAAAAAAATTTGCGATTTAAATGAGTCATTTGCTGGTTTGCAATTGCTTAAAAGGAATGTTATTTAAATGAAACGATTACTTCGTGTGCACGTTCCGCATAAAGAAGAAAGCCTAGTCTTAGGTTTTCATGTACCGAGAACGAGACGATACAAAAAGAATGGAACTACGCTTAGGTGTACGCTAACATCTATACCGCTCACTAACACGAATGGGTAATGTAAGTTTGTTCAAAACACAACTGTTTTTGCTTTGCTTTGCTTTGAAACCTCAAAGCGCAAATGTTTTTGGAAAATTTAACTTTGGACTAAGGGACAAGTAAAGATTTCGTGAAGTTGTATCAAAATTTTTATGGGAGTTGAAATGCTACCAAATAGCAAATAAGATATTTTGTTTTCTGGGGGACGTCAAGATACAGCACCTTCCATGCAGTATTCGTTTTTTTTTTTTCTCAGATATGACTTATACAAAAATGACTACATGTACAAAATATGTAAAAAAAATTTGCTTACGTCGTATTCGTATATGGTCATATCATACTTGTCTTTAGCAAACTTGATAAGTAAGGCGACAAAATTCCTATAGGCGTCTGTGGTTGGAACTCGAACCCGGATTACCATTAGAGATTGATACATCACTTTCGCGATCTGAAAGAAAAAAAAAACCAAAAAAACACAATTATGTTCTTGCCTATGGGTGTTCATCGTGTAGCCGCTGCGGTCTGCTGAAGCAGTGCCGCTCAGCACGTTTAAATTGATAATAACGTCAAAATATTTTGCACATAACTACAGTCAGTGAAAATTGAAGAAACTCGTATCATGGCATTTTTTATGTTGACATAACTTGCTTCTTGATCTGTTCTTCGGGTTTATTATTGGTTCAAGCTGCAATCTCAATTAGTTGTCGAGGATTCTATCAATCAAGCAGCCAATTGATTAATCGCTCAACCAATTAATTAATTAAATAGTTATTCTATTGCGCATGCGCATTGCGAATTTTATCGCGCATCGGTTTTGATAAAATGAAAGCAGGTCACAAATTCTGTGTAATAGGTCTAATCAAATAATTTCGCTTGTCTACGACCATTCAGCAAAAAATCAGGAGTGTGTAAAAAGAAAAGTGATACTTGTAAGAATAATCGCGATTTAACACTGTAAGTATTTCTTCCGTAGCGAAGGTATTAAGCAAGAAGCAAACCAAGGCTTTTAGTTCTGTCACTGAATCGGCTATGACTCAGAATAGCCTTTAGCTTCGCGTTGGCAATTCCTCCAGTACTAAGGATGCATGCATCGCTTACCCTGTTCATCCTGTCGTTGGGCTTGTACCAAGATAACCCGCTTGACTCGCTCTTACTGTCTATGAGGTTTACGTTGAGAAAAACAAACTCTCCATTAGACATGCCGAGTCCGTGGGCCAGGATCAAGATCCGACGGAGGACTTCACCGGTGCACAGGATAACGAAGACTGCGACCAAAAAGATGCCCGCATCACAGGCCGCTCACACAGGTTGGTAGCTTTAGTCGCAGGAAGGGTGAGAGCGGCAGTGCGTCTCTTCCGGATTCCCGACCACGGTCCAAGTTTACGAGACGTCAAAGCGTTTCCTACAGTCAGTGACCTGACTGCTGCTCCAATTGCGCCAAACTGCGCTAAGGGACTAACCCTGATACATCCTGCAACATTTTGCCAAAAGATGCGTAATCTGCGCTAAGCCTGCGTCAAAGGACCAATTTCGGTCGCCTTTCAAAACCAAAACTAAACTGACACCCGTAATTGAGCATGCTTGAGCTAGGTGACAGAAGCTGCCGCCCGACACGAAGTACCCTGCATGAATCGTCCATCCGGTCTTGCATGGTTTTTCTCGCCGTCTCTCGTTTCGCTCTCTCGTCGACTCATGGGTCTCGCCTCGCGTCTTTTTACAAATTTTGCAACGATAGATGCAAGCGTGCGCGGACGTTCCAACGCTAGCGTGCCGGGTACCAGCTATGCCGTCATGCTGTGAAACGAAACCACGTTTTTGCGTGGCGGAAGTCACTTTGTTAGCTGAAACACTCGCTCCTGAAAGCAACGGCCGTGGGAAAACTATATTTTGCCCCTGCCTACCAGTCACCATGGTCGCATGACTTCGGGTGTTGCCGTCCCCACGTCGCTGCAGATATGGCGCTTTCTATATTGAAACGTAAGGACCGCCGCAAGGTCATCAACATTCCTGTTCTTGTTTAAATCATACTCTACTACAAAAATCCCTCTTTAACGCAAAGACTGCTGTGCCGAATAGGGTGACCACTTGTTCCACGACTCGCGGGACTGTCCCGCATTGGGGGCTCGTGTCCCGCGTCCTGCGAGAAATTCTAAAATCTTCAAAATGTCCCGCATTTCACATTGTCGTAAAATTCACTCCGCAACTCATGGTACTGCTGAACAACGGGGCACGGGGAAACGCGGAGGTCGCTGGTCGTTGTGTGAACCAAAATGGTACGCCATTTTCTATCCAAGCATTGCAGGAAGTGACCGTCTTTCTTGCAGGAGAACAGACGCGCATACGCCGTTGTGCGCGTGCCGCTGTGCGCGTGCCGTTGTGCGCGTTCGCATGCGCAAAATATGGTAAGAAAAATGACTCGCCAAAACTTTAAATATAAAATATTGTAATTATTTTCAAATTGCTGTGTTAATGCAAAAGGGTTGCTGCCGATTTTTTCTTTTCTTTTTTTTAGTGAAGACAGCCACACTTACACTTGCGCAGGTCGGAAAAGAGCATAATGTTAAAATTTTGTGAAGGACCATGTTGATAAAAGTAAGCGTTGAGAGGAAACAATAACCCGAAAAAAGATTTACTGTTTCTTATTTCCATTTGATGCATCGAGTACTGCTACATCAGTTATTTATGTATTCAACTTCGACCCCTTTAATAGCAAGTTTGGCATTCAAAATATACACCATTGGGAATGGTGTATATTTGCCCCACGCGTCCCGCATTTCGCTAGCAGGAAGGTGGTCAGCCTATAGTGCCGAAGTATTGATTACCTAGGTTTCTCTTGGTGGGCTCAGAGCCGTTTATACTGAGAGAGTTTGGCCTTCTTAAGGAGATTTTGACAGCCTGACAACCACAGCAGCGTAGTCTGACAACCGGGGGATGACTACTTCCGTCCGCCATATTGTGGCTCTGACTCATAGGAACTCTACGCGATTTCTCAGGAATGAACAAGACAAAGAAGTAACGCCATATTGTGTTACCGCGAAATCCGCTTGTTCTAGCGGCCAACAAGCTCCGCCCATTGGCCAAACTCTCTCAGTATAAACGGCTCTGGGTGGGCTTTCTTTTGTGAGGGGCCCTGGCACGTGAAAAATCTGCCGCGAAAGGAAGTTGGTGAAGAGAAGTGAGTTAAAGCAAAGAAGCCAACGTCTGCACGCTGTACCCGCACAGCGCGCTTGTTTGTCTCGAGTTCAGTCGTTGAACAAAGCGCTCCAAAAACTTTTTGACCCTGGCTCGCGATGTCTTGCGTCGTTGCGCTAAGGTTCTTTTTATTTTTTTCTGTGTTCAGCTTGTACCACCGTGGCTTGTACCCTGCCTGCCGACCTGGCAAGCACGTTCCGCTGGGCTGTTTTTGTCGAATGCTGGACAGTTACGTTTTGCATACAATTTTAGGAACCAGTTGGCGAAAGAGCGGAACGGCATGGTTTCGGTTTCGATTGAACAGACGTCTCCGCTCGCGCGACAAAGCACGTGCAACTGCAAGTTGCTGAAGTTGCCCTCACGTGCATGCGAACATTATTGACGAACATCTGGCACGTCGGGAACCAGTAAAACGGTGGCAAGCGGTTTTTCGGAATAGACCGATTTCACAAAGCGTTCGGCGCATGCGTGACGCCGCCATAACTTTAGTTCAGGGAGTCAGGCGGCCGTGCATGCGGGGGCTCGTGCCTTCTCATGCTCCACAAGCGCAGAGCTCCAGCAAGGTTATTGCACGTTCAGAAATACTAAAGTTCCCTCGAAGCATTGCGGCAGCAGTGGCGTAGTCAAACTGGCTGGTGAGATCGGTCTATTGCTCTGCAACGCCTACAGCACTGTACACTTGTGGGATGTTTGAGTATCTCTTCGGAGACATTGAAAGTGGACATTCATTACTCGCCGAAGGCAGAGCGAGGCTTCCAGCAGCCTTGCAGAAAGTTTCGAAAAGCAAAAAGAAAAGCACCCGCTAGTCGTAATGCAGTTTTTCTTGCATACAGTTTTGCATTGCACTTCAGTAGTTACGTGTTTCATCAGTCGGAGACTGGTTCAATTTATAATTTTATATAACAAGTCAACCTAATGCTGTGATATTTACTACTAAGCTGGTCGCGTTCAAATCAGTTTTAATTTGTGCAGTTTGGTTTTTATTTCTCTATAGCGGGTTTATATATCTGTATAATTTAACTGAAGCATTGCAAAATGTGTCATGACATTGGCATTCAGTTACATGTTGAAAGACTCCCATGTGGTCTAACTTGACCATAATTTGTTTATTGTGGCGAGCAAAGTGCCCTTATTTGTGCAACATTTAAAACAAATATTTTTAATTTTTTCCTAAGAATATCTGCTCCAATAACCACTTCTGCTGCCCCGAAGCAGCGTTTTGGCTGCTCCAAAAGAACACGTTTGCTGCTCCAAAACACTGTTTTGGCTGCTCCAAATGGTGCTCCAAAACGGCTTAGGCCAATCACATCACAGTAAAGTATATACGCAGCTCGCGCTGGAGGCGGAATGGAACACCCTTTCCAAAACCCCATCAAGCAACATTGACGAGCGCCACCAACCTCTGCGCCCGCCGATATGTTTGTCGTTTTAGACTAAGGCTAGGTGGCGCAAGCTACCGCCCGTTACCAAGAGTATAGCCATTAACACCAGAGCCGTGTATACAGAGAGTTTGGTCAATGGGAGGCGCGGGCAGAGCCAGGGCGTACACCAGACGCAGAAAGTGGGCTGGACATGCTCCCGTGGCCAACCAGAAGCCTAAAAGAATCCCCTAGCGGTGGTAGCGAGAAACTGTTTTGGTCCAAGGTATATGTTGGTATATGGTTTTAAGAATCCCGGAGAAAAGCTCACCGGAGAAAAGCTCACCGGAGAAAAGCTCACCGGAGATAAGCTCATCGGAGAAAAGCTCACCGCAAAACCGGCGGATGCGGAGAAAAGCCCACCGGCCATTGAGCGTGTGCGGAGAAAAGCTCACCGATTTTTATTCTTCTTTTTATATGGAGGCTGTTGGATCATGCATAACCTATATCAATTTATTAACATTAAAATTCGTCAGCTTAATAAAAACGAAACTATTCTTTTTTGTAATATTTGTTAAGCTTATTGGGTATATGGCTCCCAAATTAATAATTGCGGGCGAGTGTTTTCTATGGCTTACTGTTTTCTATGGCTTATGCATAAAGTTTTCAGTTAGGCTTCGTTGCGTAGAGACGCAACGAAGCCTAACTGAAAACTTTATGCACTTGAAGAACAGGAAAGAGTTCGAAAACTTTATAATGCCTACCTAAAACCTAAAAATCAAAACTGTAAATGCCGAAAATCCGAAAGTACATGCGCAACAACGCGGTGCCGGAAATACTCTTTGAAGCTTTTGTTCACCTTAGAAAACAGGATAGAACAGTCAGTAGGATATCGAGGCTTCTTTCTTCCGCGGACATGCACGTTTTCTAGCCGTTCGTGCTGGTGGTTCCACTCGTTGCCTTTGTGCGATAGTGCCCTTCTACTGCGAACCACCCGTGACCTTCAGAGCTGCACACTCTCAGCGTTGTTACTCGTGACCTATAAAATGAGTACTCTTGTGTAATGTAGCGAATAGGGCGAGTTGGTAAACGTTATACATGATGAAAACCGCTGAAATGACGACGCCGGAGTGAAGACCACAGACACGATAGGACGAATCTGTTTTCGCAACTAAAGTTTTGTTTGTGAAATTTACAGAAAAAACAAACAGCGTAGCCGACACTGATTACATCAACAAACACCTATTTATCTATTAGGCACTACACAATATTCGAAACTGAAACGGTTCACACACCGCTATTCATATTAGCTTGCAAAGAACAAACCTCTTTATCCGACAGAGCTACCGAAGGCGCACTGTCAACTGTCAATAAATTGTTGTCTTTTTTTTTCCAGTGTACGATGTTCTTTTTTGATACTTGCGGCTTAATAATATACAGAATGGGTGATTACTAATTTCTGAGGAATTAGTAAATATGCCAATGAACTTCAAGAATATTACAAAAAAGAGGACATATTTTTAATGAAGTGACGAATGCGAATTGTGTTAAATTGCCACGTTTGACGCAGAATCCGCTAAGTTAAAAACCTCGGTGAGCTTTTCTCCGCATCCGGTCAAAGGCCGGTGAGCTTTTTTCCGCATCTACCGGTTTTGCGGTGAGCTTTGTTCCGGTGAGCTTTTCTCCGGTGAGCTTATCTCCGGTGAGCTTTTCTCCGGTGAACTTTTCTCCGCCGCCCGGTTTTAAAAAGCGCGTAAGAGTGAAGTGTAGTAACCCTATGTGGTTGAAAATAGGGTGCACGTGATGTTTCGATCATGATCATGCAGAAAGATGTAAGAAACGAACGCGCCGCTCAACTCTGTTTTGCTCGGATAGAGTGTGACCGCTCGGACGGCAGATTCCTGGCCCTCGGCGCTTGGCTTACGGATTATGTCGATCGTTTCGCTAGTCACACTCCTCCAGTAGGATTTTCGATGACCATGATTGAAACATCACGTGCATCATATTTTCAGTCACCGAGAGTTACTCCGACGCACTTATCAGGTTTGTTTCTCGCGACCACCGCCAGGGTATTATTTCCGGCTTCTGGATGGCCACATTCGAATTTGTGAAGACGCCCTGGAACACGCCCAGCCCGCTTTCGGCCAATGGCGCCTCCTCATTTGTTTCCTATACTTCCCAACGAATGGCCAAGCTCTCTACATATACGACTCTGATTAACACCCATCCATCCATCCATCCATTGGGCGCGAAACGCGTGATTGGATTCGAGTCCTGGCCGAACACGTTTTCGTTTCGAGCAGTGTCGAGTTGTGCCGAACGCTGACACAGCCTATATCGTGTCCAATGCATACTCAAATTAAGTGCCCAAGCAATGGCGGGCTCGAAGAATCGCCGAAGCAGCTATATACTAGACAGTGCACATTTTTGAAAACGGCATATTGAAGGACCTTCCTGCCGTTCCGGTCACGTCACAAATTACGGCGTTTTACGCGCCGCGGTGCGCGCTTCTGACGTCGTTCGCCGTTCTCTCGAAGCGGCTCTTCCCTTACTTTTTTTAATATACATCTGAGCCGCCATTATTTGTTTTTTCACTCTCATCTTTTTACGTTAAATTCTGATACGGAACGGCGGCTGCAGCTCTAGAGGAGAACGTGTATGGTTGCTGAACATAGAGGTACCGGGACGCGGGGTTACGGCGTGTGATTATGAATATTAGCAAAAACTAAAAATCCTATTCAAAAAAAGAAAAGAAAAAAGCCCGTTTTTATTGTTGCTTTAAAACGGTAGGCAGCACACCAAGCACCTGAATTCAATACGCACACCGTGTCGGAGAACGACGCTTTACCTTCCTGCTCTAATAATATATATATATACATATATATATATATATATATATATATATATATAATAGGTTTAATGCCCAATAAACTCAATCCTCTCAGACGAAAATGAAATGTGGAGATATAAATTAAAATATAAAAAATAAAACATTGTTCTTTAAATTTGGTTACATGTTTGTTAGTGGTACTTGACTACTAATTACCTACGCTGTGCTATGCACCGCATGTTGAAAAGTTGACATTTTACCCGATGCGGACTATCTACAGGTGTGGACTGTACGAGGGTTTTTTTTTTTTTTTTCTAGATCGTTCACTGTTACACGACGTAAATAATTTTATGAATAATTGGGTATATCAATGTTGATTTATGTACGATACAAGCGTCTTTGTGAGCTAATATAGCAGGCGTTTGTCAAAGTATACTGCGTATGATATTTTGTTTTCTTTATGACTAGGCACAAAGTGCGCACTAAACACGGAGTGCGTACTATAGCCCGGAAAATACGTTAGATAAAAAAAAAAGAAGCCACGCTGTGGGCAGTTATTTTTATTTCAAAATCATATATTTCCTTATAAACGTGTTAGCGGGTTTAATGGCAGACAACGTAGTACAGAATTTGAAACTGTCAGCGCGAAAAAACTACCGCCAAAAGTTGCTATTATTTTTTTTTAAGATATAAAAGGTTGTTTTTAAAATAAGTATACTGGTAGAAACTGAGGGAGAGGAGGAGAATGCCGAGCGCTGGTTGGAGTGATTAGTGGGTAGAGGCAAAGCTAGCTGCCTTTGTCGCTACTCATTGTTCAGAACGCGTTCGAACGCGAACGCCCAACACCCTATGCCACCAATTCCCCCGAGAAGAGTTGACGAACTGCCAACACGGAAAGGTCGTCGTTGTCGGGTCGTTCTGTGTCAGCGACGGCGTTTGGCGTTTGAGCGCGTCCGAAGAGTGAGTAGAGACAAAGAGCTAGCTTTGCCTCTACCCACTAATCCCTCCCATCAGTGCTCGACATTCTCCTCCTCTCCCTCTGTTTCTACCCGTATAGTTAAAAACGGCTTAAAAAACGCAAGTCGTGGCGGCGATCCTCGAGAAACGTATTATTCCTCCGCTGCCAATGAGATCAAGCCGCTAAGGACGCCGAAGGAGCTATCACGAACTAATTAAGAAACGTGAACGTAATGAACTACTCTCCGCGTTCCTTAAGCTGTCGGTGTAGAGAAGTGCCCCTTTGGGGCCCTAAGCTAAGCGGCAAAATAGGGTGCCCGCCAACACCTTTCCAAGTAAAATGGTAAAAAGCACCGATGTTGTGTACGCGCTAGCAGTCTAAATGCCACACGTGGCATTTATTAAGCCGTCCATAACTACCCCGAATAGCTTTATGCGAGGAACCCCCCTTTTAAAACCCGCGGAGATTCATCGTAAAATTTTGATTAATGTTTTTGTCTTTTTTTGCGAAAAATTCTGTAAAGAGGTTTGTAAAGTGAATTTTAAGATTGCCTTTTTATGACATCCACTCTATAGAAAAAAAAAGAAAAAAGCCACGCATGATCGTATTTTTAAGTTTTCGATAATGAAGGGTGCGCATGGATATAGTTTGGGCAGTTTGGGATATAAAAAGGTGATCTCAACTGAATCACGTTAGTGCCTTTTAAAAACGAAAGAGTCAAGCTCTGTTGCATTTTTATAGCGCGATTTTTATTTACACATACGTTGTTTTCTGTCGAAAAGCTTTGCAAATACTTTCCAATATAAACCAGATTAAGGCTTCTTTAAAAGAAAAAAAAAAAGCAAATTCGCCATAAAAAACAACGTATATGTTCTATATTAATTGACTCCGGAGCGCCTCATTGAAAATGCATTGATTCCAGTAGCAGAATCCTATAGCGTAAGCACACCAAACACTAAACTTGAAAATTCGCCCGACGCACACAGAGCCTCCTTATTTGAACCCATACCTCCTGTCCACACATTACAGCGGGCATTTTATTTTGTCCGAAGACTCCGCAAACTAATGGGCCCCCGCTCCAACCCCGCCTAATCCAACTAAGCCGAGCAGGGACACGAAGGGCCGGACCCTCGGACCTGCGAGCTTCCGCGTTCGGCCGGGCTCCAACGGCGCCTTTAACATTTGCGAGTCAGACCGACCGTGTTTGCACATACCGCCTTCACAAAGTTTGCTCCGCCTGTCACGCGGACGGGCGTCCCTTTCCGGAACTTCTAATAAGCGACTGGGAACATTCCCCGAGAAATCGACTGCAAAGTGAGAACTGCTGGGAGTCTCTCTCCAACGCCCTGTCGCCAGCCGATACCATCTAGAAGGGTAGACATCTAGCCCCAATTTTTTCTCTTCCTTCTAATATATCTTCAAGTGTACTTCCAAGTCTCAGGGTTTAAATGTCGTGATTTATAAGCGACAAGGCCTGGATATTTCCCTGCCAAACGTCATCACTCTCGGATCCACTCGTATACCTGGCGTTCTCACCCCGCCGTGACTGAGACGAGCCGACCTCACTCACCCCTCGCCCTGTCTCGAGCCGCTCGGAGTCGCTTGAGGATCACTTCTGGAGGATCGAACTGCTTGATGTAGTAGCGCTCTGCGAACAGCTCGTACTGGGAAGCGCTCTTGATCTCCTGGTCGATGCTCTTCAGGGTCAGCATGTCCTGAAGGCTGCTCTCGTCCGTGATGACGGCTACGTGGTGCCAGTCGAACTCCCGCAAAACGGAGATAAAAAACGAGCTGATACGGTCCAACGAGAAGCTGAGTCGTGTGAGCGTCGAGTAGATGTTCTTCCTATTGAAGCTGTCGTCGAGGCCACCCGCCGTGTAGGCCGCCACGTTCCAGAAGGCCGCCATGCGACCCACGTGGTCCAGGGCGGCGCTGCAGCCGGGGCCCACAAAGGCGGTCGCGCCCTGCTGGTAGTACACTTCGGCTGCCAGAGCACCTGCGCGGTGCTCCAAGCATGTTCTGCGGTCATTTTGGAGAGGAGGGTTAAGGCTCCTTCACACACTCGCGTTTGCTTAGGACTACAGTGGTACGGTGGTACGTAAGGCTCGTTCACACAGCTGCCTCGACTAGCGTTGCGCTGCGTTGCGTCGTGCAGCACAGCGACTCCCCATTGGCTCGTCGTAAATGTCCCCATAGCAACAGCTCGACGCAAGCAGTCTCAACGCAGTCAAATGCAACGGTGTGAATGAGTTTTTACAGCAGAGTTTTTGTGATCTCTAACGAGGAGAGAACGGACTGGCACGCTCCAGGAACTGCATTTAACTAGAGCGAAGGTTTTGCTCTATTTCCGAGATCAAATGTACGTACTATTTTATTTTTTTTTTAACTTTTCGTTCATAACATTGACAAAGATTTTGCTAGACGAACAAAAATGATGCGCGAAAAAAAGAAATAGATCTACGAAAACTGCAAGTGTTCCAAGGCTACCCGATAGATGGCGCCATTGTGTTCTCTTGTCCTACTTAAAAAATTTAAGATTTTTTTTAAGGCACATGGTTGTAAGCATTTGCAAGCTTGTGAACCAGCCCTTGTACGATTGTACATCGTCCAGTCGTCAATGGTTTTATGTACAGTCACTGAATGCTTAAGAAAATCAGGTCGTGACTTATTCTCTCCGTGTTTCTTGCTTCGTGATTCGTTCTTAGTCAATCTTATCAGATATCGCCGTGATCTCGTTGGCCGGTGTGGCGGGGTTTGAGCATCTTATTATGAGGGGCTCCGCAGTCAATGAGATTGAAGCATTGGCCGTTAAGGACGCCGAAGAAGGAATTACGAAGCAATAAGCGTGAACATAAGAAGACCGTGTCGCGCTGTTTGGTCGTTCTTTTTTAAATTAATTAAAGAGCCACGCACAATTTTAATTGGAGATAACCAAGGACGCTTAGAATAGATAGATCCATTGAGTTATTACAATGTACACTAGAGGTTCAAATGGCGCTAGTGAGCTGTGGCAAATTAAAGCAGCCGGCAACCAGTCGAAAATTGACATCTCTCAATGGATTTCTCTGGGAAAAAGTGAGTGCCTTTTCTCCCTGCGCTCGACTATAAGAGCAAAGATTCAGAATAATTCGTACGTACTAGGTAGAACATTTCTCAGTCAGGCAGATGAAATAATCGGTCAGTTACGGCATGTTTCTTTCAAATTCATCGCATTAAAACAGTACTAAAACGGCTTCGTACATGTATTTACTATTTATGTGCACTGTCGGACACTGTTAGCGCGAACACGACGTCGGCGCTTTTCAGTATCGAAGATATACGTGCCCAACAAAAGGAGGTCTGGAAAACCGAGAGAAACGGCAAGAACTACTTGGTAACACTGGATCAGTAACCCCCTGTGCATGTACGATCAGAATAAACTGAAGGTCACATAATACAGTCCGATTTTCAATAAGTACTGCTTTATTCTTTCTGCTCTGTGCGAAGACGTTTGCTCTACGTTCAAAACATCGCCCGCACGCTCGAAATCTTTCAGAACAAGTGCGCGATAAAAGGTGCCCTCCATAGAAAATTATAAAAAGAGACACCTTTCATAGCCTGTACTTTATTCTTTACGATTTGAATGTTTTTAACCACTCGTAAAGATGCAAGGCGGGGTCATTTTCATTAAGCGACAAGACTGGCATATTAGCAATATATAGGCACCACCGGAATGCTGGCGAAACTTGAACACAGTCTAAATACCTTTCAATTGTTATTTCGCTTAGAATACTCGCTTGTTTTTACACACCTGCTGCGGAAAACAGGTTTGGTCCTGAAATAAAGCGAAGTTTTACATCGTTCACCGATGAAGAAAGTATGCGCCAACTGAAGCAATTATACTTTTACAATATTAATAAAGGTACATACCATTCGGTACGATCCAAACAACAAAAGTGTTCCATGTTATTTTCCGGCGAACAGACAAAATCCACTCGCGTTTTCCCAAAGGAATTAGGAGCACCGCAAAAGTAGACTGGTTGCTGTCTGCTTCAATTTGCATCACGGAAGTTGCATAGTCACTAGCGCCAGTTGAACCTCTAGCGTACATTATAATAACTCTATGCGTAGATCGAGTCACCGCCTTAAAACGATGAACGAAAGACCTATTTTAGTGCACCTTTAATACGTGAACCAACAAATCTCGTTCATAAGATGTCAATTTCTGCGTATTTCTTTTTTTTTTTGTATTTCTTGAAATGGTGTGTGACGAATTGAAGGGGGGGGGAAGTTAAAAATATTTGGTGCGCAAGACTTCAAAATATTAACACAGCTATAATTTATAAAAATAATTTTACGAGAATAAAACAACAGCCGAAAAATATATATATTTTAATGATCTCCCTCCTCTCGCTTGTTTTCACCGCGCATTATCGCCGTACTTATCTCCGTATTTTATAGTGCTTCTTCCAAAATTACCCCCCTTCCCCCTTCCCCCCCCCCCCCCCCCACCACACCGGATCAAATGGCTCGTGATTGTTTTCAAATATAGCAAGTATGACAATAGAAATAAAATAGAAGTCAAAGTTGAAACCTATGAAAATGTAGATTATAATCAATTATGTTTTAATAGAGTATGACCCTCTCGAATACGGTTACTTCTTCCTCTATAGCTAATTATATTTTTCTCGCGAGTGTTCACATTCACTATACGTAAATGTGATCGGTGAGCAGATGCCTACCTTGACCTGAATCATTGAACGACCCGCCGTATTCATATATGACATGGTGTGGACCTGATTTCAAACTCCTTGTATTCGCGCATTGCAGAAAACGAAGACCATTAAACTTTTTATTATTTTCACTAAATTTAGACTGCAACCTTTGTGAGGGTTTAATGACTACTCAATGCCTTTGTATTAGAGCTTAGCAATGTTTTACTTTTTATTTATTTTCCGCGAAGCCTCTTTATCCGCTCACGGCTAGCATTTCTCTTCGTCCCACCTTGCCACCAAGGGTAATCAAAGTGAAGCTCTGTTTAGAGACCTCGTTGTTCTGTCCGTTTCTTTTGATTGTTCCTACGTCTCATGGTTACTATGGATGTCATTCACCAGGTCGCCTGCGTTTTTTACCTTTTTTCGGTAATCAAAGCGTTTATTTTTAAGCCATTAGAGGAAAATCACAGTAAAATAGGACAACAAAGAGTCCAATTAGATTTAATACTTACATTGGTAATTACTTTTTCCAAAGAGACAGTGTCACACCTACAAACAACGTTGCCATTGGTTTTGCTTTTCTTTTAATTATATCATTGTCGTTTGTTAGGGATTCAGGATGTTTCCTACAAAGAAGCGCAGTCAATCAAATTTAATTTACGCTTTCCTCTCACTAAAACAAAAGACCACCAGGTGGTAGGGCAAATAATGATTAGAAACGCTTAAGCAAAATATAGGCGGCTCACGCTTTGCATTTTGCTCGGCTCTATGTTTCTCGAAATTTTTAACATCTGATGTCGTGTACTGCTGTGTTTCCAGCTTATCATGGCAACATTTCTTTTTGAGTGAAGCGTCGGCCCTCCTTGCCTATCGCTGCCGATAAAAGTGATTCCCGAGTTTATTACGTCTTGCTCTTTATGATTACATGTCATTTTTTTTGTAAGCCAATTGGGCTCATCTAATGCTCCCAAGCATAATTCTTTTATTTACGGAAACGTCTGATCTTGCGCGTCACACGAGAAAAAACAAAAACAAACGTTCTTCTAGGAGCGGGAGTTTTGATGCATTCATATTTACGGCAGTAGTATCACCAATTTGTTAAATTTAATGATCTGTATTTTGATGTGTGCACATGCTCACGTAGAAGTTAGTACGTGAGCCAGTTGAATATGGCGTCATTCGAGTGATTTGGTTAACCCGGGAGAGAGTGGCTAGAATGATTCAAATATATTTTACTGACACATGTGCTGTGTTAAAAGGAAACTAAGGAACTAAAAAAGTTATTGAAAAAGAAGAAAAAAAAAAACGTGTTAGAAGTGAATTCTAGAGTATTTTTGTCTTGTGAATTTGAATGTCACTAGAATTCCGAGTGACGTCACACTCAGAGGTTATAGCTGCCTTGCACGATCCGCTTGTGAGGGAAAGCATACAGTGCTTTTGACTGCTCCGAGAACACCGCCTAGAAGACAAGGCCGTAGTGCTGAAAGTTTTGCGTCACCAGCGAAGGCCAACGTTCGGCACAGATTGAAAACGAGTGCTGCGCCAGCGTTTGGCTTCAAGTTTGAGCCGAACGTTGACGCAATCGTCGTGTCCAATCTGTGCTCAGCGTTGGCCTTCACTGGTGACGATATCTCATTCAGCACTACGGCTTTGTTATCTGGGAAGTGTTGGCTCGGGTAAGGCTTGCGGAAAGCGCGGAAATGTTGAGATATCTGTAGAATGCGTCATGATTCCCTCCTCGCACCGAACGCGACTGGAAGGCGGGGCTTTATTGCTATATTGAAAACGCTGCTGAGGCTACTTGGCGCGTCAATCTGAAATATAATTTTGATATTCGTAATTTTGAAGGCAAAATAAAGATGATTTACAGGTTTTTTTTTTTTCAAATACAGAAGCATTACAGTTCTATTTATATAAAACTAATATAGACGTCGGCTCAGAGTCGTTCCCCGGGAGCTTCTTCAAGATGTAATAAACCCCTGAAATCATAAGTATTTCAAAAATGTACTTTCTCTAACAGCTACGATATCTCATATAACATTAAGAAATAAATGTGGATTTAGAAGAGCTTTCATATTGCTCATTTTGGTCACGAACAAAAAAAAGCACGTACAGAATACGTACAGGAAAAAAAGTACTGACTTGAACTACTTTAAGTTAATTATTAACAAGATAACATTTTCCGAATTAAATGTGAAGCGACCCTGCAACTTCATTATTTAAGAGATATTTTCATATACTGGCGTTTAAACGAGTTATACGGGCGGAACATTTCAAATGCAAAGTTTATCTATTTTTTCATCGATGACGTAATAGGAGTCGGCTAAGAGCGCTGTGTTGAAACCCACGACCAATCTGCGATTGTTATGGGGACACTGAGATTTTAAACTCTCATCAGGGCGACGAATTCCCCAAATTCCGGATGCTTCTTGAGGATAACAAGCACGTTATAGGCTCGTATTCAGTGCGTTTGTGCACTGGTCACCATATTAGTTCGGTGCTATTGCTACCGACGACCACGCTTATCGTCTTATTACGTGGGTTATCGAAGTGTCGCTCGAAAGTGTTGAATCAAACTTACTAAGCATCTTATTTTGCACAGTCATTCCGAAACACCGCAAAGCAAGGCACGCATGACATACCTGGAGCTGTTTCGTACGACGAGGTCGAACTTGATGTGCGGGTAAGCGCTCGACACCCCTTCAACGGCCAATCTGATGGCAGGAATCACAACGTTGCCGTCAAACGACAATTCCGAGCTCTTTAAAAAAATGCTGACTATGGTGGCATTGAACGTCTGGTCGATGGGAGACACCCGCGAAACCAAACAGGTGCTAATCAACGTCCATGCAATCACTCCGCAGAGCATGGTCAGCTCTGGCAGAGCGTTCCAAGCACTGTGCCGACTGCGCAAAACAACGGGTCCGGCTGCAGTTCCCCCACGGATCGCGCCGGTGTCCGTCGCGTGATGAGGCGATCCAAGGGCGGACACTCGTGCCTTTTGGCGTGACCAGTGTCTTTCTGATGAGCTTCGGGGTGCCGGTGCGGGGGTGACCAGTGGGTCACGCCGTCTTCACGGGAAGTGCCGGGGAGCGTGACATTGGAGACGGCAAAGAAAGGTGCACGTGGGAGCACTTTGGAGTTTACACCCGTTACTGCTTGAGACGCGCCTTGTGTTTTCTTGGAGGTAGGATCGGGGTCATAGCCGTTCGTGTGTTGGAAAGCCGTGTCACGTGAACAAAGTGAAGAGCGATGACTTCAATTCAATAATTGACGTTTAAAATGAGGTTGCGCGCTATTTCGGTTTCCAGCGCCGCGCAGGTCGTAAACAAAAGTCTGGAACAGCTTGACATGGCGTGAACGGGCGGAGGTCTGATTGAGAACTTTTAAAAAGTTTAACTTTCTTTATCTGGACCACTTCAAATCTTGTTCCACAATATGCAACAGGTGATCCGGGTTGCAATTTGTGTCAATGAAACATGAATAGTCTTAGAGGAGTTAAACAGTGCAGTGTTGTTAACTCTGGTGGCTGAACTTGGCAGTGATCGCTTTTCGCATTAACAAACGCGTGTTGTTAATCAGCGTGTTTTTATTGACCATAACTATATATCGTCAAACGTCAAATTGTTTGCTAACACGTTTATCCTTGACCTGCCAAAAACCACTGCCGTTCCTAAGGGCTGATTGGATTATGCAACATCGTTTTTTTGTTTCCATTAGACATTCCCTTTTTATTTGTTTGCCGCACCCATACACTAGTTCCAGCTTGAGATGTGGTATACAAATTAACTTTTACGAGGTGAGTTCGTAAAGTTCGTATTATTGCCATAAAGGAATAGGGATTCGGCAGTGAAACTCAGGCAGGGGTTTAGTCTTTCTCTATGTATTCACCTCCCAATGTCACACACTTTTGCCAGCGGTGGACAAGCTGTCGGAGGCCATTGTTATAGAAATTCTCGTCTTGAGTGTTCAGAAATCGTTCCACTTCTGCAATCACTTCGTCGTCGTCCTTGAAATGCTTTCCACGCAGTGGAGTCTTCATGCGATTAAAGAGGAAGAATTCACTAAGTGCAAGGTCGGGTGAATATGGGGGATGACGCAAAATTTCGTAACTTAAGGCTGAACTCCATGGGACGAATATGCTGCGAATAACCGACGAATTTTGCCCGGCGGCTTTTGCTCTGCGCGTGGAATCAACACAGTGCCTGCTGCGTCGCGCGCAAAGCGAGCGTGCCGTCGCGCGGCGTTCGCCAGTTATTCGTCACATAATTCGTTCCATGGAGTTCAGCCTTTAAAGAGGCCGCGTGTGACAACGTCGCCTGCGCCGAGTGAGACGGAGCATTGTCATAAAGCAGACGGACGCCTTTCGTGAGCTTCCCTCTGCGCTTTGATTTGATAGCTTCTCGCAACTTCGTCAGGAGCTCACGATAATAGTTTCCTCTGATCGTTCGACCTTTGTGAGCTTAATCTGTTAAGAGAACAGCCCGGCAGTCCCAGAACACGCTCAGAATGACCTTTCCGAAGACGGCACGGTCTTGGCGTTTTTTGGCGCTGGTGAGTTCACATGCTGCCACTGTTTGCTTTGTGATTTTGTCTCTGGATCTTAGTGATAAACCCAACACTGGTCCATAGTGATGAGGCGGTCGAAAAAGTTGTCAGGGTCGCTCTCGCACAGCTGCAACATTTCCGCGGCCGCTTCCCTCCGGAGGTCTTTTTGGGGTCAGCAGCCGTGTAACCCAGCGCGCGGAAACCTTCGTCATATGCAGGTTGTTGTGAAGAATGTTGTGAACTGATCCCAAACTCACGCTAACCTGCTGCGCTATCTCCTCGGTAGTTATCCGCCGGTCAGCGAGGACTAGGGCCTCCACTTGCGCTGCAATTTGTGGGTCATCAACAGACTTGTACCGTATGCATTACAAGTAATCAAATTACTTGTAATCGATTACTTTTTGGAGTAATTTTGTAATCTGTTGAATACTTTTATTAGGCAGTAATCACAAGAGTAATTTGATTACTTATTGAAGTAATAAAAATTACTTCTAACCATTACTATTCTTCCACCCCCCCCCCCCCCCCCCCCCGGACACACCTTTTTTCATGAAATGACAAAAATAAAATTCGCATCTTTTTTGAACGGAAAAAAGAAAGATTCTTGCGGAGCTGTAGGAAACGAGGTCAACCCCTTTGTGTGTACAGTTTCTGTGGAATGTCCGCTTTTTTTTTTTCGAGCTGGGACTGGGAGTGGGAAGCACCAGGGAAGCCCCAGTGCGTCACAAAGACCATTCAGGGCGGAGTTTGAGGGAGCAGAATGTAACTTTGTAAGTCCTTCGTTCAAACTAGCCCCCTCACGCACACACACACAGAAATAAACAAAAACAATCCTGCTTACGGTACCTACTGGGAGCCCGTAGGAGAACCAGAACCGAAGAATGTCTAAAGCGGATGCCAAATATAACAAAGCCAGTTCAAATACATGTCAAAGATCCCGTATTTCCCTTACGTGGTCTTTGTGACAAACAAGGTTTCGAGTTGAAAAGTGGTCGGGGCGATCTCTTCCACTAATGGATACTACACATGATCTTTTTTCAAATCCTGGAGCTGCTGCTCTTTTGTATAACATGCGAGTTCATCCACATGTGAATAATATCTGGAGAAGCGTGTGTGTGTGCGAAAGAGAGTAAGGGCCTCTTGGTTGCCAGTACAAGAAAATATATAGAGCAAGAAAACAAAATACCTTTTATTTGGAACCAGAGATTCCAAGAAGCACTCTAAGTTTCTATTCATAAAGAGGTAAGTCTTCACACAATAAAGTAATCGGAAAAGTAACGGTTACTTCTTAAAGTAATGTCCAATTACTTTTGCTGCTGAGTAATCAAGTACTCTAATCGAATACTTTTTAGCCAAGATTAATAGTAATTGTAATCGATTACTTTTTTTTAGTAACGTGTACAAGACTGGTCATCAATAAGCGAAGGTCGGCCACTCCTTTCTTCGTCGTCCAGGCTTGTTTGACCACACTGGAAGCGTCTGCGCCATTTAACTACGGTGTCATGAACTGGGGCGTTGTCCCCGAACACTGCCACCAGCTCGGAATGAATCTTTTTGGCATTACTTCCTTTCAAATTGAAAAAAACGGACCACTGCGCGTGCTTCGACTTTGCCGACGGGCGGTGCCATTTTTGTTTCAACGCCCTAGCGGCGTTCCGCGATACTATAGTACGCAATGTTTATACTGTGCCGAAACTAGAGGGACACGCGCTCGTGTTGGTACCTGCTTAGTTTTCCTTCTTTTAATTTTTGGTGCCGATAATACGGACTTTATGAACGCCCCTCGTTTATGTTGTTGCTGAAACCTGTTACGGTGTTTGTGGAGAATAACATAGAGGACGAAAACCACAAACACCATAACTTAACCAGCACGCTCCATTTCCACAAGTGAAACCTGTTCTCCTTCATCCTATCACAATATACCTTGCTATTTCGTTATCATTCTTACGTTTCTCGAATTCGTTCGACATGTGAAAGGAGGCTCATTCCCACGTCCCGTAATTATACCTCGTTTGCGTAGCTACGTATACGTTACACCATTCACGATAGCCTAAGGAAGAAAAAAAAATATATTGACCATAAAATTTGAATGTCTTAAAGAGTAGTCACTATTTTGACGCCTGCGGTGATCGCAAAACACAAAAAAGTATAGTTTAAGTGAGCTGGTTACTTTGGACAACGAGACAGGCACTCTAGAAAGAACGTTGCCTGATATCTTGCCAAACGGTATACACAACGTTTTCACGTGAATCTTCGGAGATTTGTACTCAAAAATTAGTTTCTAGGCGCAGATCCAGGTCGACGACTTTATAGCGCTACACATGTTATCAGTTGAGACTGTTGAGTATAACCTGTCGTATCCATGGCATTAATAATATACTATTTCCGTGATACCACAGAAACTACAAACGATCAGGCAGCATTGCAACTTCTTTTTGCTAATGAGTGCCGTACTCACTGGCATCGCATATTTACATTGGTTCCTTATCAGTCATGCACATAATCTTCAAACTGGCTAAAAAAAGTTGTTTTAAGTAATAGAATATACTATATTATGTTCAATTTAATTTACTTTGTTAATTCAGCGATGCTCTTTCGAATAGCAAACATTAATTTATAAAATCAAAATCCGTCAAGTAATGGGGAATGTAAACTAAGCGTTGTTCTGAGTCACGAGTGAAGGACTTCGCTATACTAGCGACACGTGTGAGCTAAACCGTTGATACGTAGAAAGAAAAAAAAAAAAACATGTGATTTTGATACTGCATAGCCATAATGAATTTATCTTTGTGTACATAGTAAACGCAGTCACTGGCGTGATTGAATTATCGCCACGTTCATACCCTGGTTCGAGTGGCCTGTGCAGCGATTAGTGTCTTTACGTTTCTATAGGCACATTTTAGTATAAACAAAGGTAACGTTTAGTTGACATAAAATGTACGATTTTCGGGAACCTAAACACAGTTTTCGCCGCACATGTCACTTGAATCATCCCCTTGCTGTTTTGAATTAAAGACACAGAGGGATCACTTGAGTACAACTACAAGGGCTTCAGTTTAAAAAAATCTCAGACTCCAGTAGAAAAGGTGAAGCCGGACGCAATGGGTGGGGTGCATTAGTCGCCCGAGAGAGTATGCGTATATTTCCGTTAATTGAGGCGTTCAAGCAGCTAAAGTAGTTGCAGAAGTGGTGGCAGCAAAAAGAAAACAGAAACAAAAGCCAAACTTTCGAAAGTTGGCATTCGTGCCCTGCAGCGATTAGCTCGGTAGACGGAAAGCTAGCTTCTGCCACGCTCACAGCCCCATATAAAACAAGAACAAGAAAAAGAGACTACAGTTGAAATTGCAGCTTCTCACGAAACTTGGTTTCTGAGCTCCTGTCTCAGAAGCACGAACAGGGACCGGCAGCTCAGCCACGGCGTTCGTTCGAACATGTGTTCTTTTCAGCATTGCGAGCATACTCTCGCCCTCTAGCTCGGTATAGGGGAAGAGCACACCAAAAGCGTCGTGGGGTTTGTAATTTTTTTTTTTTAGAAATGTTATGGTTTTAAGATGCAGTGTCTAAAAAACAAAAGATAAACGACAGAAATAAATGATACTTTCAAATTAAAGAAAGATCTATTGGTGGATCCTTAGGGAATACATTAGCATGACCCTTCGGAAACGCCACACAAGTCCCCTTTTGCTGAATGCTAAAGCTGACCGCTTCACTTTTCTGTTCTGGCTTCCTTCTTTGCTTCCTCCATTTTTTTCCGCTTCGTTTTGGCTTCGTTTTGGCATCCTTAGCGTTTCCCAAAGGGGGACGTGTGCGGCGCTTCCCAACGGCCATGCTAACGCATTTTCTAAAGATCCACCAATGGATCTCCTTTTTTTTTTTTTTTTTCTTTTTCCCGGCTTCTGTCGCACACAAACCCGCGTCGGCTTGCAGCTTCTTGCGTCGCATTTCGGTCAGCCGAGCTAGGCGCTGCTTCCGCTCCTCTGTCTCGTGTGTCCGCCTTGCGCGCTTAGCAGCGGCATCCGCCCCAGCATCCGAGCGCGCATTGGCTTCCACCCCGTGACGTCGCCTCCCTCTCGCCTTTGACCTTCACTACTCTCCTCCTCTCTACGAGGCGCGCTTCCCTTTCCACCGTCTTGTCCACAGACGGACGCCGTCAGCCTTTCCCTGTCATGTGGGTACTAATGCTAACGCTTTAATGATATACTAGTGTTGACGAGTGGGCTAGTTGGTCATTCATATTAGCGGAAAACAAACAGCGCAGGGACAAGGACAGAGTAGAAGGCGGTAGACATACACAGCGCTGACTTACAACTGAGCTTTATTGGCACTGACAACCTGTATAAATACAAAATTTACCCGCCCCAAAAGCCAAGAAAAGAAACAACACTAGAGGAGGACTACACGTGTTCCTAGAGTCATCTGCAGGCGCCGTTGTTCTCTGATCTGAGTAGAAGAATACACTCCTTTTCCGTCAAGGCAAGTGACGGGGCACTAACACACTCTGAACCCGATTGTCCAATAGCGCGTGCTTCCACAATCTCACGTGTCAGCTTATCCTTTTGTTTTCTGATGACCGTGCATCGTTCAAAATCCGGAGTACATTGGCAATCGCGGCAATGCACCCCAAGGTGCCCCGACACAACCTGAGACACATTATAACGATGCTCTCTTAAACGCTCATTAAGACAACGTCCTGTCTGCCCTATGTATCTCCGGCCACAGGACAGGGGAATAGTGTATACAACACCCGCAACGCATGTAACAAACTGGTTTTGGTGTTTCTTGGTGCACACCTGTCTCTCTATTACATGAGAATTGACTTTTTTGCACATCATAGATAGCTTGTCTGGAGCCGAAAAGACCACGTGAACACCAGCTCGACGTCCTACTTTCTTCAGATTATGGGATACTTTGTGTAGGTACGGTAGTACTGTGATGTTCCTGTTTTTCCGTTTAACTTGTTCAGCACTCTCAATTCGTCTTGTCTTTAGGAGAGTCTCTGCAACTGCCGTTAGGAGGCGCAACGGGTAGTCCGCGGCCGTGAGCCTCGTTACTTAATTCTTAAAGCTATCCTTTACCAAGTGAAAGCAGGATTTATTAAGGGCGTTCTTAAAGCTAATAAGAATGACCAACTAGCCCACTCGTCCACACTACTAAACTTCATTTCTAATACAACGGGCCCTATTCATTGTTTCTCCGTGGACTCGAGTGTCCTGGTGGCTATTAGCCCCGAGAGCGAACACAAGCGTCGCTGCGGTCGCCGCGCCCTGATTGGGTGAGGTGTACCGTGACGTCAGGAAGAGGACTCCGCTCCGCGATCTCGCATCGGCTCGCTTCCCAGCACCGGATTCCTGGTTTGGCGTTGTGTGCCGCAAGCACTTCGAGGAGCTGGACCTCGTTTACCCGGTGTACAAGACGTTGAGTTAGGCCGATACAGACGTGCTTCACATTTTATAAGCCTGCTTGTCCCTTTTACCTTTAAAATTGGGTTACAAATCTCGAAAGCTATCGGCGGAGGCGATTCCGCCGATGAACCTCCCCGTCCCCACACGACAGAAGGCAATTTTGCGAGGGGTCGGTGAAGCGGTGGCGCAAGTGTTTCAGACGCTGGAATTCTGTTCCTTGCATGTTCATGATTTAGGACGATATTACATCCCGCTTTCAAGGCATTCGAAGTGGAATTTATATCATGGGCCTTTGGGTGGTCGGCAAATTAGCTCGCGACCCCGACTCTGCGCTGCTACTCTGCATGCGCTGGTTCGCAGATGTTTTAAAGGACCTGCGTCTGATGATCTTTGAAGTGCTCGTGGAACAGGGTTGTTTTACATAAATGTAGCTTCTTCGTGAATTAATTATATAGTTTATACACCTATGCAGGCATATTTCATAGAAGATGCATAATTACTGGAAGTTAGTTTGTATGGTAGCAGGAAAAACGGCCGAATTGCCCCCCGTTGCCTGTATATGTATTCAACGGCCCAAAATATGCACAGCAATAGTACCGTAATTTGTAATCTTTATACTTTTTCCTGACATTCTTTATTCCAGCCTTGGGTATTCGGAAAATACACCGTTTAGTTTGAATTGTCGTTTATTTCCAATTAAAAGAGACACTGCTGCAGGTTCCCAAAAGCTTCCTCAGCCTCCAAACTCCCTACAGCTGGACTCTCTGACAACAGAGGAAAACTGGAGTAAAAGCAAGCATTCGAACGCCTGTCCAGTGGTAGATGCAGCACTAGTAGCAGAAAATGTGGAACCTGTGAAGGGTGACAGTCTGCGTGCGAAAAACTTCTGGTATTTTAGCTTCAGGACAATTCGATTTAAGTACAATCTCAATTTTAGGACTTAAGGGACTAATAACAAGCTAGACACCTTCGCTTACGTTTGTTATACATTATTTGAGGGTTGATATAAACAAGTCCACAGATACCACCGGTGTAGTCCATTGAAATGCTATCCAAATCCAGCAAAGGTCAAATGCGAGCAGTGTATATAATAAATGTTCCTTGTTTTTTTACTTTGCCCCTGCACTTGGGCTGTCTTACTTGTGATTCTCTCCCCATGGCCCAGACTGTATTTAGCATGTTGCTCGAGCAGCATGCAGCTTTTCTGCTTCGGCGATCTTGTTTAAAAACAGTGATACAAAAAAGAAATAGTATACAAAACCTGCCAATTCATTCAGACCATCAGCAGCATTTATTGTGTGAGATGTAAATCTATAGTGATGCTCCTGCAATTGTGGCCATATTTCTTTTTTTTCATATACCAGCTGTGATTCATGCGTTGCCTGCCCTGTCAACCATGCTTAAAATGTTGGTTGAAGTTTCGCCTGCAGCTACAGGCCATACCTCCATAAAGCCCCATATAAAAATTTACACTTCCTACGAAAAACACGGCAAAAAAAAAAAAAAAAATTAAATAGGAAAGCGCGCGCCGAAAGCTAACGTCGTCACAGCCTCCACAGGGCGAGCGGGGAGAGTCGGGGAAAAATTCTCTCCTCGCCGTGACGTCACCCCGGTTCGCCGTAAGGGGGCGCCACGCGAACTTCTCGGGGCTAATAACTGCTGGCGCTGTATGCCGTTCCCGGGTGCTGGCTTTTTCCATTCGTCACCGTATCCTGCCACTGGATGTCCTGGTATTGTTCGGCGGCTGCCAACCCTCGCCTGGCCATGGGATGAGGATATGCAAGATCCTACGCACCGAGTGCCAGCGGCAGATACGGCTGTATCAAGAGTGACTACACCTACGTCTTCGTGCGGGTGACCGTTCGTCCTGCGGTGGATCGCGGTGGCGGGAGCTCTCACGTACCATCGACAGAACGGCTGACTTCCTCTGGCAGCAAACACTGCCTCTTCTTCGAGCGAGCATCCCTGGGAGGCGTCCTGCGGCTACGGGCAACAAGGTCCACAAGTTGGGTGACGTTCGCCTTCCAAAACAAGTGGAACAAGTGCTGAGCCACGGCCCCAAGTTCGCCGTCGAGCCGAGAAGGTCGCCCCCAGAGTTGTTGTCTCTGGTAAGGCAAGTGTCGGGACGAGCTGCGGAGTCTGAGGCGGACAGGTGCATTGCGGATGGTGTCGACGTATTACTGCAGTGCAGGCCGTCTGGTAGCAGGGTCCCTGTGCGGTCCACTGTCGCTTACCTAAAGGATAACGCCCTGTCCTTGTTACCTGCTGATAAGGAGGGGGGGCTTTGTAGTACTACCCAAAGGAATGTTCAACTCAAAGGGTTTAGACGCTATCGAGGCCACTTTTGTAAGCAGGAATGACGTGTCCCAAGCAAAAGTAAAAATTGAAGCACGTAAACTTTGCAAACGGCTGAGTTTAGATAAACTAGCCCTAGCGGTCGATAAGGGCAGAGGCCTGAATCTAGATCTATTTTTTTTCAGCTAAAACGCACAAAGCCAACTGTCCGCTACGCGTAATAGTATCGGAAATTGGAACGTGGCAGAAATCGGTGGCCATGTTTTTACAAACGAAATTGAACATTTTAGTTATTGACGATCCCTTTCAGGTAAAAAACTCGGAGCAGATAATAGACTTCCTTAAACAATGCCCTGACAAAAGCCTCTCGGCCTGTTCCGTTGATATTAAGGACTTATACTATTCGATTCCGCACACGGAGCTTTTAATGTGCGTCGAAGAGTGTATTGACAACCACGGGTGTGTAGCGTTTCAAAATGAATGTGGTCTAGGAGTGAGAGACTTCTTGGAGCTTTTAACCTTTTACCTCAAATCGACGTTTACAACTTGGAATGGAGAAACTTTCATTCAGAAAAACGGCATATGCATCGGTTCCTGTTTAGCTCCCGTGTTGAGCAACATTTATCTCGCATTTTATGACAGAATTTTATCTAATAGACTTGAAGGCTCTAGGGTAAAAAAGGTTTTTAGGTTTGTAGATGACTACTTAGTGCTTGTTGACTGTGACTCAGACCACTTTGCTGGCGAAATTTCTGAGGTTTTGGCCACTTTTAGTAAATGCTTGGAACCACTGGTTATTACGCACGAATTACCAGTGAACGGTTCCATAAGATTTTAGACCTTAGGCTTTATTGTCATCCCACACACACCTGCTGGCTTTATGAACCGAGAAGTAATAAACCCCTCCTGTCGTTTTCGTCTGCCCACTCTAAACTGGTTAAAAGGGGAATCATCAACATTTGCTTTAAGAACGCCCTTAATAAATCCTGCTTTCACTTGATAAAGGATAGCTTTAAGAATCAAGTAGCGAGGCTCACGGCAGCAGACTACCCGTTGCGCCTCCTTACGGCAGTCGCAGAGACTCTCCTAAAGACAAGACGAATTGAGAGTGCTGAACAAGTTAAACGGAAAAACAGGAACATCACAGTACTACCGTACCTACACAAAGTATCCCATAATCTGAAGAAAGTGGGATGTCGAGCTGCTGTTCACGTGGTCTTTTCGGCTCCAGACAGGCTATCTATGATGTGCAAAAAAGTGAATTCTCATGTAATAGAGAGACAGGTGTGCACCAAGAAACACCAAAACCAGTTTGTTACATGCGTTGCGGGTGTTGTGTACTCTATTCCCCTGTCCTGTGGCCGGAGATACATAGGGCAGACAGGACGTTGTCTTAATGAGCGTTTAAGAGAGCATCGTTATAATGTGTCTCAGGTTGTGTCGGGGCACCTTGGGGTGCATGCCGCGATTGCGGATGTACTCCGGATTTTGAACGATGCACGGTAATCAGAAAACAAAAGGATAAGCTGACACGTGAGATTATAGAAGCACGCGCCATTGGACAATCGGGTTCAGAGTGTGTTAGTGCCCCGTCACTTGCCTTGACGGAAAAGGAGTGTATTTTTCTACTAGATCGGAGAACAACTGCGCCTGCAGATGACTCTAGGAACACGTGTAGTCCTCCTGTAGTGTTGTTTCTTTTCTTGGCATTTGGGGCGGGCAAAGTTTGTATTTATACAGGTTGTCAGTGCCAATAAAGCTCAGTTGTAAGTCAGCGCTGTGTATGTCTACCGCCTTCTACTCTGTCCTTGTCCCTGCGCTGTTTGTTTTCCGCTAATATGAATGACCAACTAGCCCACTCGTCAACACTACTAAAGGTTTTATTAGCTGGACTACCGTACATCACGAATATACCATGCGGCATTGTGAGTACTTTGAAAGATATTTTTCTTTGTGATAAAGAAGTCAGTTGTCCCTATTTGATATGATCTCTTACGTCTACAGCTCCTTGCGCCGGGTTTGAACAAACGTTGCTTTTTATCGCCTTTTTGAGTTATAATATGCATGTAACACTAAGTGTCTGCAATAAATTTTCAATAATGTTTGTAACTGCATGTTTGTCTATGGTTCACAGGCATTTGAGCGTCTAAAGGGTTGATGGGCTAAAGGGTCTGACGGGTTAAAGGGCTGTGTGGCTAAAGGGTTTTTCTATTTGGTATCCGTGAAGTGTTTTTCTGTAGGGTATTTCTGAAGGGTATTGAAGGCCTGTGAGGTCCCATAATCCTACAAGGCTGATTGGCCCTTTAAAACCATTTTCAATAGGGCTGTGATACGCTTCACGACGCTTGATGAAGCGACACTGAACACGAAAAGCTTCTGCAAAACGGAAAGGGACTACGCAGCAGCGTACTTCGCGCCTCTCAAAAACAGACTGGACAGTGACGCGCGGGATGCAGCGCGCTCAGTTTATACACTCATGACGTGAATCCACCTTCTCCCCATTGGCTGCGCCGTCACGTGCCCAATGACGCACGCACTAGGCCGCACCTTTAGTCAGCCAGATGGCTGCGTCGTGACGTGTGCAATGACGCACTCAGCACACCTTTAGTTAACCGGAACCGTGGAGCCGCCGTAGCGTCGGGATTCACTTCCGGACGCTATAGCGAACGGACGCATTATCATGAGCTCCGTCGGAGCAGTTTCAGCGGTCTCCTTGGGCCGCGGTAACAGGACAGAGGAAGGAACGCAGGAGTACTCCGTTGTTTTGCCACCACTGCCAACAGGGTCAGTCGTTTTAAATACTGTTTTCTTTACGCCGAAATCAAGGGGCTGCCTTACCGCGTCGAAAAGTTCCGCGACGCCCTGGTTAGTCTCGCCTTACTCCCCAAGATTATCGTCCTTGGGGCGTATCAGATGAACCACGTGTGGGCGGTGACCTTCAACAGTGAGGAGGGAAAAAAGAAGTTGCTGGCCACGTCCGAGCTCGTCGTAAAGGGACGTCGATGCATCGTCATCGATCCAAGCAAACAGGACGTGCAGATTAAACGGCACTGGCTGCTCTACAACGTCGCTGACGACGACGTGTGGGCAGCTCTGGATCTGTACGGGAAAGTCGTCAAAGTTGCCAAGGAGAAGTGGCGTGTTGATGGCTGCGCCAGCGTTGGCACAATGACGCGCACGACGGTCCGCCGTCTCAAGGGAGGCGTTACTGTGGACGACATCGCACACCAGCCGGGGGGGGGGGGGGGGGCCAAGGGGGCGCTTGCCCCCCAGTTCTCAGAGAAAGGGGGCAAGGCATGTGTTTTGCCCCCCCTTAAACAGCCGCCACTGGGCAGGGCAAACACTGGCCGGCGGCGCCCATGGAATACCAGGGGTATCGCCCTCGACCCGCGGTGGCATATTTTTAACCCGCAGACGATACAAACCCTAGCAACGGCGTTCACGCCGGATTGGCTGGTTCGCGGAGATAGGCACTGCCGCCGTCAACATAGGCAGGGGTTATAATGCGAGTTTCCGAAGCGGTAGCGTAACTTAGTTGTAAGATGTCTGCCTCATGTGTAGCAGACCCGGGTTCTAACACAGTGTGAGCTTACTTCTTTTTTTTTTCCTCGAACATTTCCTTTTGTCGAGGCATTTGGCGATATTTACGACATTTCATTTTTACGATTAACACTGAAAAAAACGAATGTTGTCGACGCGCTGAACTAAATCGTATGGGACTCTATTTACAGACGTGCATGGGGGACTGCGGGGCTTGAGTTGCCGGCGGTAAAGCGGCGTGTACGGGGGTAGAAGAGGGGGGGGGGGGGCTAAGTGGGTTAATAGTTTTGTGATTAGCAGCCGCACGCTGTCGCCGCGAAGCGCCGTGAACAAAGGGGGGGGGGGGGGGGGGGTGGGGGGTGGGGAGGTCTACGCGCTTTGAGTGATTCACGCGCCGTCCGAATCCGAAATCTAAGTTTCCGCGCGTTGCCGAGCAGCCAATCCGGCGTAAGCGTCGTTGCTAGGGGTTCTATCACCTGCGCCGTAAAAGTTAGTGATGGACCGAATCTGCCGAACTTAAGATTCGGCAAAGTTCCGCACATGCCGAAATGTAGAAGGAAAGTTCGGCAAACTTCGGCAAAAATTCGGCAAATGTCTGCGCACGCGCACGAACGCGACGGGGCTATGGATCGCAAATGGACGCCGCGCAGTCGCGCGGTTACCATCGTGCAGTTTAGTACAACCAGCGGTTACGGCGAGGTGCGGAGATAGGCGACACGGTAACTGTGCGTTTGTTAGCTTTTGCGAGTGGGGTTCTCTTCAATATTTTCTGCCTCAGGAACAGAAGATCGACCACTAATTTATGCAGTCCAGTGGGCAAGTGACAAATGATGCGGTGCATTCTGGATAACGTGATTTTCATTTGACCTTTCCATTGATAAAACGAGGTGGTTGAAACATTAACTGACAATTGGACAATTACGCTCAGTGTTTGCAGCCCACTGCTGTCAAGCTGTCATTCTCATTATAATGTGATACATGTTTTCCTTCTTTTCTTTCCTTTTTACGCACTTTCTGTAGTGTGTATATTTTGTACATTTCTATTTCGTTTTTGTTTGTCACATGTGGTGGCGCGCTGGCAGGCACTCTGCGTAAGCGTTTTTACCTTTCTGCCTAGCCCCGCACACCACCACATGGGCCCCTTCCAGTATGTGCAAATAAAATTATTATTATTATTATTATTATTATTATTATAACAATCCTATCTTCGGCTCACAAGTAGTTTGTGCCAAAACAAAATAAATTGCTTTTCTTGTATATTTTTCATGTATCTGCATATAACAAAACACAGAACTATCATGCTCGACGTTGCACATCCGACATTCCTAACTCTTCCCATCTTCCTAAATGTCCGTGTGTGTCCTAACCCCAGAAACCGAAATTTTAAAGGTTAAAAACGGCACGTTGCGATTATACAACGCACACTTTCTTGCAAAGCTGACGTCAAGGGACTCAATTTGAAAAACATGCATATTTACAATATTGTTATCTCTTCTGGTGAAGGCTCAGCAACCGTTGCATTCGTTTTCGCGCACGAATGGGCGACTCCCAGAGAAAGCGAGAACGTAGTGATTGTCTTTATTTTAACAATGTAAACACACTTGCAGGCGTGCGCTGATGAGGTCTCCAAATCATAACTCTCGTAGCGTGATTCGTAACTGCGCCGGCTACTACCCAACCTCGTTGTCACGCCACTTTCTGGAAGCAGACACTAAAATTGCAAGTAAACACACAAAAGCGACGCCGATACAATTATCTTGCAGAATATCACCTTATTTAGTAATAACTGTGTCAATCGGCACTAAATGTTGTATTTAAGTTAAGAAAAAAATAACATAAACCTTTTTTCGTGAGAAAAAACTAAATATCAACGTTAGTCTGGTAACAGCATTTTTGCCGAATCTTTGCCGAATCTTTAGAAAAGTTCGGCAAGAGTTCGGCTCCGCCGAATCCCAAGATTCGGCGCCGAATTTTCAATTCGGTAAAAGTTTGGCCCATCACTAGTAAAGTAGTAAAAAATATGCGACCCGGGGGGGGGGGGCGGGAGAGTGGTTGGTTTGCCCCCCCCCCCCCCACTCAAAAACAAATTGGTACGCCACTGCAGCTGCGGGTCGGTGGCGAGTAGGCCCTCGTCGTGGTACCAGGTAGGCTCCTCTCTGTCTGCGATGCCAACGGACGGGACACATTCGCAAGGAGTGTCGCGTCCCCAGGTGCAACGTCTGCCGGCGGTTCGGCCACGAGGGCGCCCAGTGCGTACGGACGTACGCGGCGGCCTCGGCCCCTGTGGGGAGCGACGAGAAATCGGAGCTTCTTATGGACGAGGCCGACGCCAAGGAGTCCGGGCAGTTTGATACTTTAGACCCATGTTGCGGATAAAAAAAACAGGACGCGGGATGGCCAAAAAAACGTGCTTTTCGTGTAAGGGTCGTCAAATTATGAGGCGCTGGAGAAATTCAGCCTTCTGCGTTAGGTCCTTATTTCGAACTCTTTTTGTTCGCCTTCCGCCTATTGAAAAGCATGCGGGAAGGGCCTTAGAACGCACCTGGTATCGCTGCGCCGCAGCGTTCTTCCGCACGTCTGCTTTCCTCGCCGTCGCCATGGCAACGAACGCCGAATGAATAGAAGCACGCACGGTACCGCCGCGTGAAGCCAGCAACAGCTGACGCCATTTTACGAACGCCGTCTGCTAGCCAAAGCCGAACGCGGTATGTCAGATCAACCGCCTCCGCCGGTGCTCGATGTAAAGTGGGTGTAAAAAGGGTGTGATGACGTCTTACACCCCTTACATGCCCTTTTCACGCCCCACTTGTAGCGATGGTTTCTGAAATCGTGTAAAAAGGGTGTATGGACGAATTTTACGCCCTTCATTCACACGGTGTGAAAGGGGCGTAATGATGATGCTGTCGAATACACCCATGATTTCATAGCCGTTCATGTTTATTGCTTTGGTGAGACTCTTGCAGATGTACGGCGGTACAAACATCGAGTATAATTAATCGCCACATGAAGGCGCGTATGATTAGGAAGTGCTAGAGAGTAGTTTTTGCAACTCCGATCGAATAATCCGTCCGACACGAGCCGAAAATTACGTGTCGCGCGTGCATCAGTTTTATCAGTTCCACTTCGATTTAAAAAATCACCTCCGCTCGCAAAAGGTAAACGAAGACGTGTAAATATACAGTCCAGGCAACACACTGTAGTGTGTCAATATTGGATCTAATCGAAAAGATTGTGCCCACAATATTTTGGTCCAGCCAATATTTAACGAATGGGATGGGTCGCGCCGACGCCATCTTGACATACCGTACGCGACGCCGTTTTGCGTTGAGTTTTGAGAGTATCCTGCGTGAATCGGCTATGCCGGCGAGGTATTTCTATTTCTTGGCCACCTAAAATACGACGTTAAAAAAGAAAAACAAAACAAGATTAAGCAAAACGGAATCTGCTTGCTTTTAACCCGAGAAATACCTCCTGCGCTGAAGCTTTGAACAAACTGGGGCGCCCTCATTTCGGGAAGTACAAACTCACCTGACTGGGCCTCGCAATAGTTATAGCACCTTCACAGAGATTTTATCTTTCTGTGTAGTTCTGAAGAATTAATGCTGCAAGACAAACGAAAGTCTCGGATTCATGACACCCCCGTTTGGGTACGCGATTCTTATCTCTACGTTTTGACACCAAAATATCTAGCGCCCTGACGCACTTTCGGTTTTTCTTTGGAACGCGTGAAACCGCTTCTCTTGTTACATGCTCTCAGCGTCTTAGCTTTGACCCGTGCTTTGACGGCGTTCGAATTTGTTTTGTGTATTGATTTTGTGATTTCGCGGTCCGCTACACAGCAGGCGCGCTACTATACATGAAGCATGTCCCGACGTAAGCAGTGATAGAGTGCAGGCGAGCTGGTAATGAATCGACATCTTGTAGACCCTGAGATGGGGAACAATAAAAAAAAAACGGACGAAGACAACGAAATCCTAACGCAGTTGAAATTTATTGATTTGAGCACACCAATAAATACACTTCCAAACACATAGAGAAAAAAGAGAAAGGGAAAGAAGGAACTCAAACGCATAAACAAGACAATCAACGAGTTCTACCCAGACAGCATAAGCCACTCCCCGGCTCCACACTTTTGAAAAGGGAACCGCCACCCGAACAACCCCCAAGGTCCCACACACAAGGCGACCCTCCCTGTGCAGCGCAGGAGGCAGCAGAGGGACATTAGCTGCTTTGTCCACTCCCCCTTTGACCGATTCCGAGTCAAGAGGTCCAATGCGTCAAGAGGTCCAACGAGTCAAGAGGTCCAATATTGGACCTCTTGACTCACTTGACTCACGTCAAGCACGTCATGTCACGTGAGTCTCAGATACCGACGCTTACGAGCTTACAAGACCGGCGCTTACGCGAACGGAGCATACGGAACCGGCGCTTACGTGACCTTGATTATGCGACCTTGAAGACATGACCTTGAGGACGAGGACATGACTTTGGACGCGGTTGGGCTTATAAAATACTGCTTTAAAAGTCCAGATAGAATACCGAAGCTGTCGACGGAACAGCAACTGCGTCGACGTAACGGGTGGCATGACCGTTGCACACGAATGCCTGCTGAGAGCCGACTTCTACCAAGGGTCTAAAATGCTCACATGCTATCTCCAAGTTAGGTTCGGAAGGGAAGTCCCTTGGTTGTAACGATCCCTCCTAAATTGTGGTCCTTTCGTTCGTTCTTCAGCAAGTGTGGCAAGACCGTAGATAATCTCTCACGTGACGTGACATGTTGGGCCACCAGTATACTTTTTGGATCTGGTTCAGGGTTCGCTGTGCGTTCAAATGCACAGTTGAGTCGTAGCACATTATGTAGAACATAGTTCCTTACCGCAGCGGGTACCAATACCCGGGGCACGCTTCCGTCTGCAATGTTCTTTACAGGAAGGTTACCCTTAAATTTGAACTCTGTGGTTCCCTTGTCTTCCAGCTGTCCGAGTTGTTGGCAGTTCATGTCTGTCTCTTGATGTCGGCGTAGGCTTTTGCTGCCTGTAACCACTACCATGCAGGCAGTGGTGCGGCAGCCGGAGGGGGCCAGGGGACCCCGGCCCCGGGTACCAGGCGTCCGGTCACGGGGGGGGGGGGGGGGGGGGGAGCACCTCTGGCAGCACCCGGCACCCCCACCCCCCCCTCCCGCTTCACTGATCGGCAATTGCGATCTCGGGAAGATACGGGGGAGGGGGTGGCTAGGAAAGACATAAGAAACCCGGGTGCCGGATGACCCAGCTACGTCACTGCATGCAGGTCATTATGCTACTCGCCGTCCCAGTGAATTGGAGAGGCTCTGGCTCTCGGTCTGGGTCAAGTCGGGAAAGAGCGTCCGCTTTGTAGAGTTTATTAGGTCTGGATGGATATTAGCTCGATGGTTACGAGCGGAGCGACGGTTCAATGAAACCTAAGCTAGGTATGTTAGGCTGAGGGTGGCCGTCAACACTGTGAATTGTGGACCTACCTTGAGGTTCAGGGCAAATATTTTCGTGATCGCTCAGTGCACGGCCATACACTCCAGAAGGTTTAGTAGAATTGGCTGTCATACGCATTGAGAGCACGACTTGCGAACTCGGTCACGCGTTCCTCGGAGTCCTGCGTCTGAGTAACTATGGCACCCAGGCCATGCTGGCTTGCGTCCGTATGCACCGTTGAAGGATAGTCATTGCGGAAGTTGGCGAGGAAGGGAGGATTCTTTAAGGCGTGCTTTAAACAGTAGATGATTTTTCAGTGTACTTCCGTCCAAAAGAGCTCACTATCCTTGGCGAAAAGCTTACGTGGGGTTAGCGTCCTTGTTGGAAAATTTTTGATAAATCTTCTGAAGTGTATGATTAACTGCAAAAATAAGAAGAGATGCTTTGCGTCTCTCGGCGCCTGAAAATTGTCAATGTCTGCCACTCGTTTTGGGTCAGGAATCCTGCCTTCGTGTGTATTGATGTAGCCAAGAAATGATACTTGGTTGTGTACAAACTGGCAATTATGAATGTCCCTTTTCAGGCCGACCACATTGTAGACGTTCGATGTTCGCGGCCCCCGCATGAAGATTCTCAGTTGTTTTTGCTTCGGGATCCGCTCGGCTGCTCCGTCGAAGCACGTCCTCAATGAAGCTGACGATGCTCTTGTTAATTGCAAAGCAAATTCCGTGCTGGGCAGTCTGAACGCGCGTGGGGCGCGCGACCACAGAACGAGCAAGTCGATGAGTCACAGGAGTTCCCTGTTCTCGCTTTAGCTTCAGTTGCACGTGCCATAGAGTTATTATAATGTACGCTAGAGGTTTAACTGGCGCTAGTGTGCTGCTCCAAATTGAAGGAGACAGGAACCAGTCCGAAATTGACCTCCGGTAATGCATTTCTATGGGAAAAAAGCGAGTGCATTTTCTCTCTGCGCTAGATTATAAGAGCAAATATCACAAATAATTCGTACGTACTGGGCACATTCGAACATTTCGCAGTTGCGCAGATGAAATAATTGCTCAGTCACTGCGTTTTTATTTGAAATTCGCGGCATGAAAAACGGTGCTTAAACCGCTTCGTACGTGTATTTATGTGCACTGTCGGACACTGTTAGCGCGAACACGGCGTCGGCGCTTTCCAGCATGGGGAATATACGTGCCAAACGAACAAATGACATGTGGAAACCCAAGAGAGACGGCAAGAACTACGCAGTAACACTGGATACGTACCTCCTGTGAATGCAGACGATCAAAATAAATTGAAAGCCACGTGATATAGTCAGGTTTGCAATAAATAAGTACGGCTTTATAATCCTTTCTGCTGATGAATGTGTGCGAAGATGCTTGTTCTGGGTTCAAATCGTCACCCGCTCGCTCCAAATCTTTGCAAATAGAAAGAAGCCAGAGAACAGGTGCCTGATTAAAACTGCCCGACATAGGAAATAATGAAAAGAAACACCTTTCGTAGCCCACATACTTTATTTTTTTAACAGATCGTAAAGATGCACGACGGAGTCATTTTCATATAGTGACAGAACGGGCATATTAGCAATATATAAGCGCCACCGGAATGCTAGCGAACCCTGAACGCACTCTACATTCCTTTCGATTGTTATTTTGCTCAGAATCGTCGCTCATTTTTACATACCTGCCATGGAACGGAGGTTTGGGCCTGAAATATAGTGAAGTTTAACATCCTTTAGTGGTAAAGAAAAATGCTCCAACTAAATCATTTACACTTTCACAATATCCGTAAAGGTACATACTATCCGGTACAACCGATATAACAAAAGTTATTCACATTATTTTCCGGCGAAGAGACAACATTCACGCGCGTTTTCCCACAGGAATGCACAGGAGCACCGCAAATGTAGACTGGTTGCTGTCTGCTTCAATTTGCCTCCTGGAAGTCGCATAGACACTAGCGCCAGTTGAACCTCTAGCGTACATTATAATAATTCTATGGCACGCAGTGGCTTGGCGTCCGAGCGTCGGCGGGAAGAAACTTTCTGATTCGCAGTGTTGACTTGGACCGCACACGATCCCTCGATGCTTGGTCGAGCAGACGCTCTTGCTTTATCAGCGTCTTCAGACTGACGCGTTTAAGTTCATGCCTCGCTGAGCGTAAGCCATGCATTCCGGCACAGCTTGTCCGAGAGACGCGTGTCTCACAGGCCGACTACGAACCTGTCCCCAACTAGCCGCTCCTCTATCACCGCTGAAGGGTATTTGCAGTGTTTCACAAGCTCGCAAAGCTCTGCGTAGTAGGCATACACGGTTTCGTCTATAGACGAAACTCAGTGGTTCTCAAATGGGGGTCCGCAGACCCTTTGGAGTCCGCAAAAGCATCCTTAGGGTCCGCGAAGCCCAGCCTCATCAGTCAAGCCAGGCAATAAAAGCTGTCTTTTCTCGGGTTGAGAAGAAACGTTCCATTTTTCGGGTAGGTTTTCTTGTGTATGCGTCAGTAAGAGACGTCTACTTCACAGTAGCCCCTATAGTTATAGCCTTTTATAAATTGCTATCATAATTAACCTATATATTTCTCTTCCCCTCACCACGAATGGGGTCCTCCATCATCTCCGCCGATCTACGGGGGGTCCGCGAAACATCAATGGTTGAGAACCACTGGTCTAGCTGTTGGACGCTTTTGTGGGAACTCGACGACTCGTAGAGCTTCTCCCCTAGGTGTATGAAGTGCGCGGTAAAGCGTGCAACCGCCGCGTCATACGATTTTATAGACGCGTCGACGAACGAGAACGTGTCCAGCAGCGGGCGAGGTTCCGGACCCATACTATAAAGCAGGGAGCGTACCAGGACGTCTTGAGACGCTTGACAAAGACCTGGGAGAGCGGTGCAGTCCTGGTAGCGGTTTCGCAAGGTGGTCCAACTCCCGGCGTTTGAAATGTCAAATGCGTCTGGTTGTCGCAGTTTGACGCCGACCCACTGGTAGCTAGATTCATTCGGCAGACTTGTGCCTTGGTGACTAGAGTACAGAGTAGTTTGACACTTCTGAAATCCTGTTCAATGTACTGAGGGCCAGTGCCGGGAAGGTACGTATTGGCTAAGTGAGTATTCTCGAGGGTTAACAAGCTATTTACAAAGAAAGGGGGCACCAAATACTTGTGGCAAAAAATTTACACAGACAATAGGTAACAGCCTCTACAGCGTCCACCCCATCTGACGGGCAAGTCGATCGTAATGCTCCGTCTATTCGTCGATGTCTTCGTAGACGTTGCCATGGAAGGGCGCCGGAGAACGGGGTGCGAGGGGCAGAACGACGACGGATAGACTGGCCGGGTTTTGCGGCGGCTGGGTGCTCATCGTCTCTTTTGTCTTCGTTACCCCGAACTTCCACCAGAAATGTCGTGGATGAAAAAGACTCGTCGAGCGTAAACTGAATATAAAGGTTTAATTGGCGAGCATGTTTTAGAAACAAAAATAATGGGCGTCGAAACAGCAAACGTGAACGTCTCGGTGTTGGCGTCAGAGCTGGGCGGAGCGAGATTGCTTACCCACTACACTCGGTGTCTAGAATATTCGACCTAGACGTTCGGGGGAAAGCCAGGGCAAGATTGACTCGGCAAGGTCATGTTGGCCTCCTTACATTCTACGTTCGCAGTAAGAGCACACTCAAATCTTATAGAACTATGCGTTTCTTTTCGGCCATGCATGCGGCAATATAATCATTAAAAGGAAGACAACAGGCAGAGTTTCTCAAGCGCCACCAGTCGCTTAGAGGGCACAGGTTGCGCTCTATTCAGGTAGAAGTCAATTTATTCTTAAGTGCTGTCAATACAGCGAACGTCATTTCATACAGATTTGCCCAGTCTTTCATGGAAGAGAACGCCGACTAGGTCAAACTGCTTCGGGCAACGAGTTGGCCTCCCGGATCATCATCCGCGCTTCGGGGTAGGAGTAACGATGCAAGCCTCCGACGTGGTTTCGCCTGGACCACTCGATGCCGTCAGCGAAGCTCGTATGTGGCCCGTTCAGGTTGAGGCCATTGAGGTTGCTGCTGTGGCAGGCGGCGTACCACCAACCGCCTTTGTAGGTCTTGGCACAGTTGCTACTGTGATTATCGTTGTCGCTGTCGAAGGTGCTAAAGTTGATTCCGTTCGTGTAGCTGAACGAGTCCGAACCTGTAAACGGGAGCGATAACTGTTGCATGAATGCCTTCATATTATTATGACCCTAACATTATAGCAAATAATTAGGATCAAAAGTGATAATGCCGTATTTATAGCCATGTCATGCGGACATGTGGAAAATCAGTTCATTATTTCTAACCTATACACGATTCATTCGGCGTGTGCGGGTTCACATATCTCCAAATTGCCTCCAGTTTAAAGGCCTAGAAATTATCTTTAGAAATAACCTTTTTACCTTCTTTTCTCTAGGGCACGCGTACAATCAATAATCAAACTTGAGCCTGTCACAGAAGGTGTTTCTAAAATGTGCCGCAGAGTAAGTAGACTTTTGAACGAGCGTTATATCTACATAGCCATTTGCTTGATTGCTTGCATACATCGTAGCAGAGGTGTCGGAACTTTTCGGAGGAGGGAGCGAGATTATGCTCTACCTAAAGTGCATTTTTAAAATTTCAGTAAAAAGTGATCCCCCCCTTTCGTTTCAACGCCATTGAATCGCAGGGTCAGTTGCAGGTTCGTTATGCGGAAAACTCTGAAAAACAGACGTGCGAGCCTGGCAAACGTTGCGCAATTGTTAGAGTAAGCACAACAAGCACAGAACCTCAGGTGCTAATCCTTGGAATTCCTTGAGGTAGCTGAGCCAGTAAGAACGGCGAGCGCAGTCCCAATGGTCATTCACTCGCAGTCGCAAGAAGACCTCTGTTTGCCGCTAAGAATGTATGACCATAGGAGTGCGATACTGATTACCATCCTTTCTAGCCAATCCGAATTACGAAAGTTCAACGAACGGCATTTCGACTCCAAAGTCGAAGAGGAGTATGCATGCATACCTGTGAGCTGAGAGTCATGTTCCTTCTTTTTTCTATTATTTCTGGTTGTAAACTTTATTGAAGAATAAGAAGATAAAATATAATAAAAGTATGAGCCAGCCTCACCTGGTGGTCCGGAATACCCGCCAACCGTCATTTTGTAGCGGTCAGCCTGAGACGCGACTTTGAAGATTTTGTAGTTGGCAACGAGGCTTTCTCCTGTCTCGTTTTTCAGTTCAATTCGCAAAGTGAATCCTCTGTCTTGAGATGTAAGGGTGTGGAGCACGTCGTTTCCTTGTCAAGTAAAAGAAAGGAAAGTGTGTAGTCAGACGGTGCCGTAGCAAAACTTAATAAGCGTGCACACATAAGGCAGTTTCAGTGAAAAAAAAAAAAAACTGAGATCGCGCACTGTATGAAAGACCCATACGTCTGCTTTCCAGTTGTAGAACCCGTTGAATCAATAACCGGCATTAATGAAATTAACGCGTAGTCACTATCAGCTTGGGAACCGTTCGTGCTATAGACGTCTGCAAGTACGGCCTTCGGGAGCGCCATCTTACTGGGGGAGTGGGTAGATCGTCTGATAGTCAAGAGTTGCTGAGGCCGTGAGTACGTCTCAGTAATGCTGGACTATCAGACGATCTACCCACACTATCAGCAAGATGGCGGCGCCCAGAGGCCGTACTTTCAAGCGTCTATAGAGATTCACGGCTTAAGAAACACGGGAAGTGGCTTATTACGTTCACGCTTTTTGGTTCGGGATTCTTTACTTTGGCGTTCTTATCGGCTAACGCTGCAATTTGATTGTCTGAGGGGCGATTATAAGATGTTTGGGAGTCGCTAGGCGCTGTGACATCACACCACTGCGGTGGCGCTGCTGTTCGCTCTGCGCATGCGCAGATGCTTTGCCTCACGCGAATCTCGTTTGTGCGCACGCGCAGTGCCTACACGGGGTGAAGGGCTAATGCGGCCTTGTTTGTAAAAAGTGTGTTAGCTTATAGTTACTATCCTACCATTATGATAAGCCAGCTTTATGGTCTCTGCAGTAATCAAACACGAAGTCAAGCACTGCTATGCTTATCCACGTCAAGTCATTGTTTAAACCTCTGAATCACAATACAAATGTCGTGGCTCAGATCAATTCATTTTGACGCAAAAGAAAAGTTTTGATAGGTCATGGAGCGCGACAGTTTTTTCATGATAGCTGCCAACGAGTCAGAACTCGGAAGCTCATCTGTGATGCGACCCACGCTACTCTTACTGACGGCCAAAGGCAAACTCGCAGTGGTACTTTCATGTGCTCCCTACCTAACTGCCTGTTGTTAGGTTAACATCGTTACCCGATCAAAAAATTAAGAATCTTCTGTGAAAATGACGAACATTGTGATAATGATAACACACAAAAGACACTGACTTGACTAAACAAGAATGACAGTTTAAGCAAACCATTTGTCTCCCCTACAGGAAACGTCACCAGTGATGCAGGATCGCATCTTCGATTATGTCTCCTGCACGCATGGAAGACAAAACGTCAAACTAAATTGTTATTTTTCTTTAGTCAAGTCGTTTTTTTTTTTTTGTTATATTACGATGAGTCCCGGCCTTTGGGAAATGTTTTCTATCGTATGGACCCCTGCCATGTGATCTGCAAATGCCCGGGCATCCACTTTCCCCCAGAGAGATCCAAGAGTCAGTCACTGAGACCAATGATAGGCCAGTCACATTATAGTCAGCATGACTTAGCATGTGAATCGTCATGCTGAGGGTTACGTTGCAGAATTGTTTTATTAGAAATAAAACTTTTAAGATATATAAACATTTTTAGAGTGCACGAATCGACATCACATCAGCGTTTGACCACAGACCTCGATATTTCACACGCCTATTGTTTTCCCAGTACATAACGCACTTCCGGGGCAGAATGTTATCTAAGCTTTGTCATCCGCAGAACTTTCTTCATTGGTCACGATGACCGGCTATTCGCATGTTATCATGTGAAGATGGGAGTCTGCGTCATGATGCACACAATGCGACAATTCTTACATGTGTCGCTATCTAGCACGGTGACCCACAAACATACCGCGCCATAAAGCCGCCAGTGTCGACTGAACGTTAATATTAGAATGAGCACACACCTTTGAACTTACAATAAACAGGTGCTAACAAATAAACTTCAGTTTAAAAAGTTTTTTTTTTATTTTTTAATCAATAAAGGTTTTATTCAGATTTTAACACGGCCTCTGGAATTTTGTATGATTCAGGACAGTTCATTCAATATGCTTTATATATATATATATATATATAGGTCGACGTTTCGGCCTTTCCTATGCACGGCATTTGCAAAGCTGAGATGACGTGCCACGTCACTGCCGCAATTCGGAACTAGAGCGGGCCTTAAATCAGCAACGGTTGTCGTCTACCCCGTTAAGCGAATTCGAAACTAATAGTACACAGAGAGCTGGTCAAGAATTCAGTCCGCCGAAACCAGTGGGCGGGATGGTCTAATCGGTTAAGGCGTCGCTCAGACAGGCGAAGGTTGCGGGTTCAATCCCCGCTCCTGGCCCAATTTTTCGCCAGCTCTCTTTCCCTTTCTCTTTCCTTTCGCCAGCTCTGTTTCCAATAAATTCAATAATCACCTTCTCCCCTCTCTCTCTCTATATATATATATATATATATATATATATATATAGAGATATATATATATATATATATATATATAGACAGAGAGAGAGGGGAGGTGAATATTGATTTTATATATATATATATATATATATATATATATATATATATATATTTAAATTCAATAATCACCTCCCCTCGCTCGCGTCAAATACGTCCTTGAGGTCGTATTTGATTTAGTATATATATATATATATATAGTATATAAATGAAATACGTCAAATACGACCTCAAGGACAACCCTCAGGACGACGTCGAGGACGACGTCCGCGTACGTGCGGCGCCTGCGTATGCGGACGTCCTGCGCATGCGGAGGCGCCAGGCCGCCGCGCCTACGCACGGCGGATTCGAGGCCAGATCCCGTGTCGCGAAAACCGGGTGCAGTAGCTAAAGAATGATATCGCATTCTTGATTTTATATATATATATATATATATAAAATCAATAATCACCTCCCCTCTCTCTCTCTGTCTTTTCGCATGTTATCAGAGAATTTAAATATATATATATATATATATATATATATATATATATATTTAAATTCAATAATCACCTCCCCTCGCTCGCGTCAAATACGTCCTTGAGGTCGTATTTGATTTAGTATATATATATATATATACTATATAAATGAAATACGTCAAATACGACCTCAAGGACAACCCTCAGGACGACGTCGAGGACGACGTCCGCGTACGTGCGGCGCCTGCGTATGCGGACGTCCTGCGCATGCGGAGGCGCCAGGCCGCCGCGCCTACGCACGGCGGATTCGAGGCCAGATCCCGTGTCGCGAAAACCGGGTGCAGTAGCTAAAGAATGATATCGCATTGAAAACACAAATCATGTATATCACGTGCCCATGACACTATAGTCACTGGTATGCCATCCTCAATTCAAGAATTTCCGCTCTTTATCGGAAAGTCAAATCGAAGGGGCGCTAACACGGTCTGACCCCAGTCTCGCAATATTATGTGCTTCAATGATTTCACGAGTGACTCTGTCGAACGTTTAACATTCGTGAAATCATTGAAGCACACGATATTGCGAAACAGGTGCCAGCAGTTCAGAGTAAGCACTGGGTCCTATAGGTCACCTTTTATTTGGTCCTCGTCTTCGTGCTGTTTTTAATGCGTCAGCGTTAGTGCCCTAGTAGATGCGCTTACCTTGGATGTATGGTTGGAACACACGTTTATAGAGTTTGCAACGTTGCCACGGATGGCGTCACAGCCCTAGCAACCGAAGATCGCCGGCGACCTCCCTTAGCCAATTTCGGAGCCGCGCAGTGGGGGACGGAAGCTCTATCACTGAGGCACGTGTCAGCCCCCCCCCCCCCCTTTCCCTGTTCACGCAGCTTCGTGGCGACAGTCTCTGGATGGCTCATTACAAAATATTAACCCACCTTGGGCCACCCGTACAGGCCGCCTCGCGGCGCACCGCCGGGGGCCTAAGTACGCCCTTGCCTCGCTTGTCCCCCATCAACGAGGTAGAGGGGCTTACAGCGATAAACTGGCAGCTGAAAGTGACCCCACCCGGCCGCCGCCATGTTTCAAATTTTCGACCACTAGACACGTGACCTTATAGTTCTACGTCTAGATTTTAACCAAGTACCGCGCACAGATGATTGCTTATTGATCTTTAATAACAGTACCGACGAGATAAGTTATGTTTCGCTTGTTTTAAGTACAAAATGTGCTTTTACGACAAAAACTCGGGCAGCTTCGCGTTGACTCCGCTAGACGCCATTAGCCGCGGTGCTGTATTTTGGGTTTTTAATGGAGCTAGACACTGATCTTTGGGGCTAACAGTATTGAACAAAATTATTTATCATGCTTCTTACAGCGATCGCAATAGAAATTTCGACTCAGTTTTGAGTAAAAGCCTCAGGATTTGGTACGGTGACGTGTCTAGTGGTAAAAATTGTACAACATGACGGCAGTTAAGTAAGGTTCACTTCTTCCTGGTGAACGGGATACCAGTTTCTCTCTCTAAGCACCTCTACCTCGCTGTCCCCGTAGCACCTCGGTTGCTAGGTGTTACCTCATGGAGCCGACGTGCGCATGCGCAATTTGGACACCATAGAAGCTCCTGCCATTGGCTTTGGAGACCTGTGGACGCAAACTAGCTGCGGTTCTGTTCTTCGGCCTACCACGCCGTTCCTGACGCGCAGTCGCCTTACCATGGCACCGGGCCGTAAGCGCACGGTGTCGCCGCCCATGTATGCACAACATGTATGCGCAAGAACGACGTGTCTCTCTCGTTTCCCTCGCATCGCGCTCACGTCCTTCAAGCACACGCTAAGTGACCTGACCTGCCTGCACCAGAGAGAAGATGGGTTTCTGGAATATTCACCCCGCAGAAAAGCGCTGAGAGCCTGCATTCATCGTGCTTTGCTCTACAGAGGATGTTTTTCAAGCTTTACAGATTTGTTTAAAAACTAGCCGCAAAAGCTACAGTTATCCGGTTTGTGCAGGTGAGTTATACGGCCAAGAGGGACATAGTACAGGGGGCTAATCGTAACGATCAGTCAGCAAATTAAGCACACATATGTTAATTAACTTTTTTATTAGTGAGAATAGGCATACGGTTCCAATTCGAAACTTGCTGAGCCTCATCGAAAACCACCAAATCAACTCTTTTTAGAAAGATATAAGCCAGGGGCAGCATTTTATGGCCTTCCGTAAAAACGCTCAATTTGGATGCGTTTCTAGGTTTTGCTTTCTTATCGGAGCGCATCTTTGCACCCGCGGTCCTCCTCCCCAGTGGCCGAGACGCGCAACACACGCATGCGCCCATACTTATCTCCATCCTACGAGGGAGGTGAGGCGGTGGATTCGCGCCGCGAGCAGCGGGCAGCAGGACCGCGGGTGCTGAGAAATGCTCCGAGAAGAAACCGAAACCTAGTAACGCATCCAAACTGAGCATTTTTTTTGTGTTTTTTTTTATAACGCCGTAAAATGCTGCCTTTGCATTATATCTTTCTAGAAAGAGTTGATTTAGTGGTTTTGGACGACGCTCAGCGAGTTTCTAAATGGAACCATATGTCTCTTCTCACTAATTAGAAAGTTAATTTACAAATTAGGCTTATTTACCAAAGTCATCGTTAAGACTAGCCCCTATTTCATGTACTCCTGACCGTATAACCCACCTGCGTAAATCGCATGAGTGTAGCTTTCACTCGCTCTTTTTAAACAAAGTTGTAAACCTAAAAACAAAACACCCTGTACAACCGCTGCGCAAACTGCTAACGCGTTGCTTCGAGAATCGAAGTTCAAAGACGAGCGGTCAGACTCATCGATGAAAAATTTAAAAGGTTACTAACTCTCAATCGCACCTTATGGAAACGAATGGCATAGCTACACTTAATAGCTGCGTAGAAAGATTTTCAGGCTAAAAGTTTTATTCCTATGGCACAAAACAATACGACTTGGCACATATAATCACCTCATCCCGTTAATGTTCCGACCTAAGAGGCACCACCATCAATATTCATTAACACAAATCTTTGCACGCACTAATCGTTTCAAACTTTTCTTTTTTCCCCGCACCATCTCGGAATGGAACTCTCTACCTTCTAGTGTTTTTGAGGTTACTGATTTTAAGGCGAAAGCCTTACTTGTCCCATTACGCAAAAAAGCAGCGTCGTTGTGCCCGAAAGATGGCTATAAAAATACGTCATCAATCAAGCCGCTCAATTGTATGCTCAAGACGACGCCGTCCTTGACATCATCCTTGAGGTCCTTCAAGAAGTCGTCCTAGACGTCATCCTCTAGGCGTCGTCCTTGAGGTCGCCCTAGAGGTCGTCCTAGACGTCGTCCTCTAGGTGTCGTTCTCGACGTCGTCCTTGAGGTAGTCCTGGATGTCGTCCTAGAAGTCGTCCTAGACGTCGTACTTGCCGTCGTTCACTTGACGTAGTAATTGACATCATAGGACGACGTCGGCGTCCTAGATGTCGTCCTTTTGGCGTCGTTCTCGACGTCGTTATAGGCGTCGGCCTCTAGGCGTCCATTTCGGCGTCGTCCTAGATGTAGTAGCGTAGAAGACGAGAAAGACTCGAGACATAGGAGCGTGCTGGGCTCACGTGAATCGAGAGATTCGGATCCTGGCGCGTATGAAGAACGGTGTTCGCAGTGCAGTTCTCGGGCCCAAGTAAAGTGCATTTATCCTGCGATACGGGTCCGTGTCCACTCCGCTACAAATTGGCGACGAGGGTTCCTGGAGAATTCCTGGAGAACGGCTCAAAATGATGAATGCATCGGGCGAGACATCGCAGCGAGCAACATCGAACGTCTTCCGGTTCATGGGACCAGGACCATTCGTCCCGGAAAAAGAGGACTGGAACTTATACCAAATAAGGTTCCAAGCATCTCTGGACATCGCCGGAACGACAGATGATGCCACAAAAAGGAACTTTCTGATTGCATCTCTGGGGTCCGAGACGTTCAAGCTGCTGCACTCTCTGGTTCAACCGAGGCAGGTCAGTGAAGTTCCGTATGCGGAATTGACAAAAACACTGGACACTCATTTTTTGCCGAAGCGTTTCAAGGAATTTGAACGAGCGAAGTTGTTTTCAACACGCCAGGATGAACGTGAGACACCAACCGAATTCCTAGCACGACTACGATCCGTCATTTGCAACTGCGAGTATGAGAACGAAGTCGATGCTCGCGCATGTTCGTTGCTCACTGCTTTTATAATTGGACTTCGAGATCAACGCTTAAGAGCACGTCTCGTCCAAGAGAAAGAGTTATCAATCGACACTGCACTCAGATTGTCGGAAAGCTTTCTTCAAGCGGAAGAAGAGTCCCGTCAATTGAGAAGTGCCGCCGAATCACCCATCGCAGTCAGCCAGGTGAGAAATCTACAGAGGTCTGCTAGACAATGTTTCCGTTGCGGGAATACAAACCATGTCGAAGACAAGTGCCAGTTCAAGTCTGAAGATTGCAGAGCTTGAAGAACCAAGGGGCACATTACCAAGATGTGCAGGAAAGGACAGTCTGGCAAATCCCGATCAACAAGGAAAGGGACGGTGCAAGTAATCACCAGGGTTCAGTCCGTTTTCGATCGAGATGGCAAGTTTCTGGAATGTCAGATTGAAGGCAAGCGAGTGGAACTCCAAATAGACACGGGTTCAGAAGTCACCTTACTGGACATTCAGACTTGGCATCGCCTCGGAAAACCCAAGCTGAACGAAACTCCGTACAAACTGCAAAGTTTCAGCAAGGAGGTCATCAAGGTCAAAGGCCAATGTGAGCTTCAGGTTGAATTTGAAGGCAAGAAGTACAGTCTAGAGGCTATTTTTACTAACACAAGTCAAGTAAACTTGTTGGGGAGGATCTGGGTGAGAGCTCTGTAATTGGATCTCAACAACTTGTTCGTTGCTCTTGTGAAAACAGAAGAGAGCCTCAAGACCCTGCTGACTAGGTACGCAGTACTATTCAGAAACGAACTTGGTCGGTGCACGAAGATCAAGGCTCAACTTCACTTCAAAGAGAATGTCATCCCGAAGTTCATGCGGCCAAGACCACTACCGTTTGCATTGCGCTAAGCGGCAGAGTCTGACTTGAAGAGACAAGTAGCCAACGGCGTATTGACTCCAGTGGAAACAGCGCAGTGGGCCACTACGATCGTCGTTGTCCCGAAGACCAGTGGATCCTTGAGGGTATGCGGAGATTTCAGTGTGACTGTCAATCCTCAGTTGAACGTCGCGCAGTACCCGCTCCCACGACCCGAGGAACTTTTCTCGAAACTCAACGGAGGGCGGAAGTTCTCGAAGCTGGATCTGTCGGAGGCATATCTTCAGATGGAGCTGGAGGAGGATACAAAGAAGTATCTCGTTATAAACACTCACCAGGGATTGTTCCAGTTTAACCGGATGCCTTTTGGCATATCATCAGCGCCTGCCATCTTCCAAAGAACCATGGAACAAGTAACCGCTGGCCTGGAAAGCGTGGCATGCTACCTGGATGATATACTCGTCACCGGAGAAACTGATCAGCAGCACATCAAGAACTTGGAGCTCGTGCTCCTACGACTCAAAGACCATGGGTTCACGCTAAAGAAAGAGAAATGTGCGTTCATGTCTCCAGAAGTGGAAAATTTCGGTCAGATTCTGTCAGCGGAAGGAATACGTCCCTCGCAAAGGAGAGTTGGAGCCATACTGAACATGCCGGCGCCGTCTAGCCTACATGACCTACGGGCATTTTTGGGCATGGTTCTGTACTACGCAAAGTATTTGCCAGGGTTAGCCGACCTGTGCGCACCGCTGAGTAATCTACTCAAGAAGAATGTTCCTTGGCAATGGAGTTTGCCTTGCGTAGAAGCCTTCGAAGACACCAAGACGCGCCTAACGTCCATGGAGACTCCTGTTCACTTCAATCCAAGCGAGACAATCTATTTGGCGACTGATGCTTCATCAGTTGGCGTCGGAGCGGTCATCTTCCACAAGATAAAAGGAAAGGAACGCCCAATTGCGCATGCATCGAAAACGCGAACTTCCGCGGAGAAACGATATGCCCAGATTGAGCGAGAAGCTCTCGCCATAATTTTTGGCGTAAAGAAGTTTCATCAGTATCTGTGGGGAAGAAGATTTGTCTTGTATACAGATCACAAACCATTGACGGTGACTTTTGGTCCAGTGAAAGGAATCCCTGTGACGGCGGCCAACAGACTTCAACGGTGGGCCTTGATCTTACAAGGGTACTCGTATGACATTAAGTATACTCCAACAACTCAGTTTGGAAACGCTGATGGCTTGTCACGACTACCTCAAGGACCTGATGCAGAGTTTGACGCGGAAGTTCAACATGGAGTCGCCAATGTTGTGAGCTTCATTTCTTCAGACATCATGGCAATTGTTGACGAAAATATGACAAGACTTCCAGTCAGGGCATCCGACATCGCGGCGGAGACTGCTAAAGACAAGACACTGTCGAAGGTCTACCGGTACGTCAAGGAAGGATGGCCATCGGTTGAACGCGATGCAGAGATGCAACCATACACATCGAGACAGTCGGAACTCACTGTGGCAAACGGCTGCCTTGTTTGGGGCATGCGCACAGTGATCCCTCTTAGGTTTCGACGTAGTCTTCTGGATTTAATACATGAAGGACACCTTGGACAATCAAAAATGAAGATGTTTCCCGTTCCTACGTGTGGTGGCCAAACATGGACAAAGACATTGAAGCGAAAAGTCTGGCCTGCGAAGCTTGTGCTTCAGTTTCTGACAGGAACGAAAACGTTCCTCTACACAATGGGAAGTTCCGAAACGACCCTGGTACCGAATCCATACAGATTTCGCAGAATACCAGAACACCATGTACTTGGTGGTGATCGACGCATACAGCAAGTGGCCTGAAGTCACTTTGATGCCGTCGACCAGAGCTGAGCGGACGGTGGAAGCATTCAAGGAAATCTTCCTTGTTCATGGACTGCCGGAGCAGGTAGTCAGCGATAATGGACCACGGTATACTAGTGCCATTTTTAAGAATTTTCTAGAGGAACAAGGAATTCGACACATCTTAACACCACCGTACCACCCTCAGTCAAACGGCTTAGCCGAAAACTTTGTGAGGACACTTAAGTCTGCCTTGCGAAAATCCAAGAAGGGAGAGGAAAAGGAAGGACTGAGACAGTTCCTCCTCAAGTATAGGGTGACACCACACTCTACGACGGGACAACCCCCATGCGAGATGCTAAACAAGCGACACTACAGAACGACGATGGATTTGATCAAGTCAGGCCAGTCGTCCGAAGGTTCTCGTGAGCGGGCTCGCCAAAAGAGCAACTACCACAAGAGAAGTCGCGACCGGACGTTTCAGATAAATCAGAAAGTCTGGATGCAGGATAAGTTGAAGAAGAACCACTGGATCAAAGGTGTGATCGTCAGCCAAGAGGGACGAGTTATGTTTGAAGTCGTGACGGAAGATCACAAGCGACACCGGGTGCACGCAGATCAGATAAAGAAACGAATCTGCGAAGACTGGACCGGATTGTACGCTCCAACGCCGGTGGACAACTTTTGCCCAGTTGAACCACCGCAAGCAGAAGAAGATGCATCGGACAGGACTCTGCAACAATCACCTAATGCGTCCGAGTCCACTGCGGTTCGTCGGTATCCGACCAGACTACGCAAAGCACCTGATGTTTTCACATTCGCCTGAGGAGGGAGGAATGTAGTAGCGTAGAAGACGAGAAAGACTCGAGACATAGGAGCGTGCTGGGCTCACGTGAATCGAGAGATTCGGATCCTGGCGCGTATGAAGAACGGTTTTCGCAGTGCAGTTCTC
>JABSTQ010002268.1:0-70000 GCA_013358835.2 Ixodes persulcatus | reverse complement strand
TCTGGATGGCAAGACGACCAAGTAAACTCGTAGCAATAGAAGTACACGGGCACTATTTTCTCTTTGGAGGCTATCCCGGGGTCCCCACCACCTTCAGAAAATTTGACCAATTAAAATATTTAATTGCGCTAAAATTCCGGACGTTACTAATACTGCTCTTTTTTAGCAGCGTTCTGGATTATATTATGACAAAAACGCCAAATCTTTGGGCGTAGAGACGTAATACAGTAATTATTTCTGCAAAACGCCATCTGACGGCGCGCCCTGGTGTCTTCTCCAGGCCGCAGAAAGAAAGGCGTGTTACGACCCCTGATTAAACGTTTAATAGAAAACTCGACCACCCATGAGCGTGTTTTCGAGTTTTTTGGGATGCTTAGAGCCCGTATATTGAGTTAGCACCATAAGTGGCCGATCTCAAAAACCACTTGTGTGCCCCTTTAAGAGGGGGGCCAGAGAGTGCTCGGAAGCATCCTGGGAGGGTTGGCTCACTCTGTCCAGCTCCCGATCGTATGGGGATGATTCACTGGCGATGCGAAGGAATCGCGGGACAGTATGCTTGCACGTACTTACAGTCGACACTAAAAGAGATTACCACAAACGAGCGATTGGCTGATAGACCAAAGGGCAACACGTGTCGTTGCACTCGCGCCACAGGACAGCGGAAACACGATTGCCTGGTCGGTGCCATTTTTGTAACGGGGGAAGTCGGCAGACAACAGCCGTTCCCAAAAGCGTTCTCTACCACAGGCCTTCGACTGCCACGCACGACTCTGCACATGGGGTCTCTTTTTGCTTGCTCGTTGAAAGCAGAAATCTCTCTTTTTTATTCACTATTTTACCGTAATTCGTGGTTTTTAAGCCGCTAGTATGGCGAGGGTCAAAGATGACTGTATCAATGTAATAAAAAAAAAAAACACGTTTTAGCAACGATAACTGTGTGCCGAAGAATCCCCGATATTGAAGAGTGGGAACGGCTTGATCACTCTCGCTCACGCCGTATTCGCGACAACGCAACGCTTCGTCAGGCGATTTTGCAGTTCCGACCGCTGGTCACTTTTTTTTTTTTACAGCGAAGCTGTTTATGGCTAGGGGTCCGTGGATTTTCCGTGTGCGTCAACAAAAAGTCAATTTTTCCCACTAAATGTAGCGGGAAAATTTCCCCGCCAGATTTAGCGGAAAAATGTCCCCGCTAAATTTAGGAGGAAAACTTTGCCGCAAAATTTAGCAGGAGATTTTCCCGCTAAATTTAAAGGGGAAAGTTTCCTGCTCAATTTAGCGATACACTTTTTCTGCTATATTTCGCGGGCAATTTTTCCTGCTAAACTTAGCGGAAACACTTCCCCGTTAAAATTATGTAGGAAATTTTCCCGCTAAATTTAGTGAGTTAAGTTTCTCCGCTAAATTTAGCGGGAAAATTGGTGTCACGTGACCTGAACACGAATTCATTTTCCCCGCTAAATTTAGCGGTGAAAATGACGTCCCGACTTTGTGTCACGTCACCCAAATCTCCCCGCCAAATTTAGCGGAAAACTTTCCCCGCTAAATGTAGCGGGAAAATTCAGCGGCAGCAGGAGAGGAGGAAGAAAGGAGGAGGAGGAGGAGGGAAGCGCACCGCTCTTTTTCTCGTCGTTCCAAGCGCTTGCGTGCCTAGTCGGCTTTCCTTCCGCCGGGTGGCGGTCCCGTCGCCCGTGTCTAGTTTTCTCTGGCTCCTCGGGACGGCGACAGTCCTCGAGATGCGTGCGCGTCTTTCGTCAAGATGACCCCCGATCAAGTCAATAAATGTGTTCGTACCTTTGTTCAAAATTATGTGTGACGTCTGTGTCGTGTGCTAAACAGCTTCGCTGGTCATCCACCTTCACAGAATGGAATGGCTCATGAATTTGTTTTTTTAATCTATTTCAATACCGACTCTACGTTTCAATTGCTTTAAATATAAAACACTCAGTATGCCACTCGCAGTGACTGTACAAAAATGAATAAATATAGTGTGTTGATGAGCCTTTGACTCGATAGTCATTCTTCAATTCGAAACACATATATAAAACTAAGATGTTGAATAAAACATATTACGCTGATATAATATTGTCTGATGAATACGTTTCTTGCCTCGAAGGTACAGAGCGCGACACTGTTAGCACGAACAAGCGATCGCCGGTTTTTCCAATTTTTCTCTTTGAAACCAAGGACTTTTATCCAAGTTATTATTGCTACGGAAAGAGCGCATTTAATTCTATAATGTAAGCGATAAAAGTTCGTGCTCGCTAATACTATTTAGAAGTAAAATGCGAAAATGCGCGGATGTCGTGTTCGCGCTAACAGTGTTGCGATGTGTACCTTTAAAACAAATTACGGATATTTCTGCGTTAACCCAGCACAGCGCTATTAGTCAGCGCTAGAAATAGGGCTGACTTTACACATACGCAGCGTGGACTTTCCGTCATGTTAGTGAGCAGCGCTGATAGTGCTGATATGCACCGCTTAAGTGCGAACTAATATTTAAAAAAAAAGCCAGGTGACCGCTGTTTCTATCGTTGATTTAGCGCTGGGGTAGCGCTGCGCTGTACGTCTAAACAGGCCTTTAGGTTTATTTTGAAAACGGTCTCACTCTTCAAGTCCACTACGATCTTCGACAGTTCACTGACGTGATTCTCTGCTCTTTCTAGGACCGGCAGCGCCGCAATAGGGTTAGCCGAGACCACCATGATGGCAGGCGCCATGCCAATGAGGATGCCCACGAGCATGATGACGGAGCGGTGATGATGGCGAGCGATCTGTCAAAAAAAACAAGATGGAAGGCAACCGACTTAAGCAGCTTCGTCGATAGGAGGATGGGTTTGATAAAGCGCGACAAAATGACCGGAAACCTTAAGCCACAGTCACGCTGCTCACATAAATCATACAAACGACAGTCTGCGTACTGTCCGAGGCGTTTCTTCCTGACGGTCTTGTCACGTTGATCCCACAAAAAAAACTGTCCTCATACATGTTCGAAGCACGCACATGGATAAAGCGAACATGCTTCAATTATGCTGAAGATGTGTCTCAAGATAATCCTGTCATCCTCTTTGCAGCGAGCAACGCTGCCTTTTTGTATGATGCATGGGCAGTGTGACTGCTGCTTTATACGTTCCAATACTCGCCAAAGTGTTTAACCCTAAGACGTCGATTAGCCATTCTCGTGGAAACAAGAAACAAAGGGAGTTAAGGCTACCTACAAGAAAACGGTAAAGTTGTACAAAATGTTTTAGCGCGGGAAAGAAATCAAATACTGAAAATATGGCACTTAAGATAAAGAAATATGTTTTTTTGTCTTTTTTTTTTTTTGGTTTACGATATATCGGTTGCGGCGGATTGCAAGCAGGGTTTAGTAGCGACGGGCCGAACTTTTGCCGAATCGAAAATTTCGGCGCCGAATCTTGGGATTCGGCAAAGCCGTATTTTTGCCGAGGTTTTCTAAATATTCGGGAAAGAATCGGCAAAAATACATTGTTGCCAGACCTAAAAGTTCATATTTTTTTTTGTTTTTTGTGTGCAAAAAAAAAGATTTAGGTGTTTTTTTTTCCTTTTTAAATATAATATTGAAACAGTTATTACTAAATAAGCTGGTATTCTACAAGATAATTGTATCGGTATCGTTTGTGTTTGTTTGCTGGTAATTTTAAAGTGACTTTTGCAGAAGTGGTGTCACAACGGGGTTGGGTAGTAGCGGAGCGCACTCACGAATCACTCTACTAGTTTCGGTTTTGAGGCCTCGTCAGCGCGAGCCTGCAAGTGTGTATTGTTGAAATAAATACGGTAACACTGTCTCCTTACTTTCACTTGGAGATACTGTTTCGTACGCAAGGAATGAATGCAACGGCTGCTCAGCCTTCACCAGAAGAGATAACAATAGTATTGAAAATATAGATGTTTCTCCATTTGAGTCCCTTCAGCTTTGCATGAAAGTGCGTCCCATATTCGCAACGTCTCGTTTTTAACTTTTAAAGTGACGGTTTCTGATGTTAGGAAACACCGGACGTTTAGGAATTAAGATGGGAAGGGTTAGGAATGTTGGATGTGCAAAGTCGAGCATGATAATTCTTTGTTTTGTTTCATTCGCATAGATGAAAACCGCGAAATAACGCTAATTGAAAAGCAATATTATCTTGTTTTTGGCACAAACTACTTGTAAGCCGAAAACAGGATTGCTATAATGGCGAGGAGTGATTATCAGTCAATGTTGCAACTACCTCGTTGCATTACTGGAAAGATCAAATGAAAATGACGTTATCTCGAATGTACCGCGTCGTTTGTCACTTGCCCAGTGGACTGCGTCATTTTTGCGTCAATGTCTGGTCGATCTTCCGTTCTTGAGGCAGAAAGTATTGAAGAGAACTACATTCACAAGGGCTGAAAAACACAGTTATTATGTCGCCTACTCCGCACCTCGCCGTAACCGCTGGTAGTACCACACTGTACAATGGTAAACGCCCGATCGCAGGGCGTCCATTTGCAATTCATAACCCCGTCGCGTTCTCGCTCGTGCGCAGACGTTTGCAGAATGTTTGCCGAATCCTAGCCGAACTTTCCTTCAAAAGTGTGGCATGTGCCGAACTCTGCCGAATCTGAAGTTCGGCGGATTCGGTCCATCACTAGAGTTTAATTAGCTGAAAGTCCATTGGCCATGCCAATCAACTCTTTGCGAACTAAACTCTGCGTGGCGTCATTCAGTTGTCAATGTAGGCTTCAAAGAATACACCATTCCGAAATCAAGAGGGTAATTTACGCCAAGAACCTCGCTTTAAGTAAACGCCAGAGGCCCCCGTTCGAGCAACACCATTTTGAATAACCAGAGCCCACGTACCAGCATTTCGACGTCGTCCCATCGAGGTTCAGCGCAGACGAGGGTTGGAAACGAGCGTAGCGTCAGCATTCGGCTGGGCCCCGTGTCTAATCGAGGCGTCGAACCACGCTCGGAGTCAAACTCGGGCCCAATTGCTCAGTGGGCGCCATCCTATAGTGCGATCACGCTGAGGAAGAGGAGACTCTTCCAAGGGTCTCCTTATTTTAGGCCAGAGGTCTCAAGAACTTGGAGGACGCTTAACCTTCGCCTTGAAGAGTGGAACGCGATTGCATTATCGGGCCCCGTTCGCGAAGCCTTTTCAAATCAACCCGCACTCGTTCCCAAGGCGTGCAAGCGTGCTTGCGTGGTCTAGACGGCAGCGTCACGTGTCACGTGACGTCACACTTGAGCGTTGTGGGTTGTTCGAAATTCCCGCGCGAGGTCATGTAGTGTGACGTCACACGTGGCTCTAACGCCATAACCCTATCGACCCGCTAAATTGGGCGAAAACTTTAACCGACAAATTTAGTGGGAAACTTCAACCCTCGTGACGTCACGTGTGACGTCACTAGGTGCATGCCTGGATTTTCCGGTCCCACCAACCCCAACACCGACGCCGGGTTTTCTGCGACACGAGCTCCTAAACACTGCAAAGTGGACAGGTGGGCTAGTTGGTTCATAGCCTTTAAAAAGTAATGGCGCCGAAAACAGACAAGGACGGAGACAAAGTGAACAAACACAAGGCGCCTCGTGTTTGTTGACTTCGTCTCCGTCCTTGTCTGTGTTTTTCGGCGCTATTACGTTTTAGACACTTATAAACGGCATCGCGTTAAAATGGCGGCCCGCGACTCGCTCGAACGCGGCCCGCTGGAAACCGCGGCCGAGAGCCTCTGTTTCCATGTCTGGAGCGCTTGAAATGGCATGCGCCCAAATGATTTCATGTCACCGATTCATTTCTTCTTACAACGTAGCTAAGTGTGTATAACGTTTGCATGTAGTTTTTACTATTTTGTTTTCATTTGCCTCGTGTTTCCTTTAAAGTTTAGCTTTCCAGCTTCATGTCATGTTAGTAGCCCGTACGTCAATTCCGCTTCGCTGCAAGAGCGAGCTCTTTGCTCAAGGACCCACCTTGGCTGCACGAACTCTCGCTCAGCAGGGACAACTGCCAAAGAAAAAGCTACAATCTCGGGGTTGTCTCTTTCAGTATATACCATAACTAAAAAAAATTGTTTTTAGAGTGCTGTTATAAAACTCGGGATTTCTTTCTGAAGAGATTTCTTTAGACCTCTGAAACTCGATCAATTCCCGTGTGAATTGAGCAACGGGAACGACGGTGTGCTTGCTCTCTTGCTCTATTAAAAATGTCAGCACGTTTGCGGAATGTTGCCATTTTAATTTTTGTTCATCACATAGATAATGGCTCAAAGTAGTCTATAAACAAATCAAAGCTAGAGTCGTAACTGTCAAAACTGGGCGTCTACAAAAACCAGACAACACGCGATCCCTTTTCTAAATCATTTAAGCCCACACCATACGTTGGCCCTCGATCTGTCAGAAGGGGCAATCTGGCTCCTACACTCAAATGAGTTTTGGATCCTTGCTCTAGGCAGCTTTATTTCGAGCAACGCCTTTTAGACAAATAGGCGGGAGGGCTGCAATTTTCGAGCGACCTAAAAAGGAAACGCTGGGCACGAGTTGAACACGAGTGCTGCGTCAGCGTTTCGTCGATACTCGTGCCCTCACTGCTTAAAGACGAGTCTCAGACGAGCGTTTACGCAGAACTCGTGCCCAATCCGTAAATTGTGTTTACCTGTTTATTTGACGTCAAAAATACTAGCACCACGGCTTTGTCATCAAGCCAGAATAAAAGCCGATCTATCCTCCGTTTCATCATAAGTCAGAGTGGAATCAAAGGGTGGAACAGACACAAACATATAAGCACAGAATACAATCCCTGGGTCACCGCTGACCCTCTGCGTTTGATTGGACTGTCCAGTTGATAATGCTCTAGCAGAAGGACGACGGAGGCCGTGAAATGGCGCTTTAAACACTGCTTGATTGGTCCCATGGGCTCGTTGCGTCGACTGCTCTCTGACATAAAATAAAACGATGCACAGTTGTGGCGCAATATCTTTGGGTCGCGTGCTCACTCAAAACGCCGCCTTGCGGAATCAAGGCCTATGAACAGCCTCTTTTACTGTAATAAGGTTGAAAGCTGGGCTAGTTGGTAAGGATATACACGCTGATGTAAGATAGCGCAATCACAAGGTTCGGAAGAATACCACATCAGCATTGAGGGAACAAGACAGACTGCATCAGTGAACCATCGGTGACGACGTCAAGCAACTATATATATTTCCTGAAGTTGACAGTGCCCCCCCCCCCCCCCAAGTCGTGCAAAGGTACCAGCCATCAAGGGGCTTGGTGGTAAATGCACGTATGAAAGTGTGGAATGCGGTGCCATCGCCTTTCTTTTTTATTTTCTTCTCCATTTTTTTTTTCTTGTAACATTTTCAGTTGCGTCAGCCCTCTGTGCTATCCCGTCTTTCTTTTTAACGTTGCAATAGCGCTATTCTCTACATCCACCTCCAAACAACGTCATCCCACGTAAAAAAAAGTGATGGCCTAGTTGTTTTAGGGCATATTCTCAGTGACAAGAGGGTGCTATTGTGCCTTTAGGTGATTGGTCTTTCCGAGTCTATCGTGGACAGTGAACGCGGAGGTCAATCTGGGAATCTGGCCAAATAAAGTTCACGCTGCACTCTAACGAGTTTGTGACCGGTTTTGATATGAACTGGCGCATAAAGTTATTATAACGTACGTTAGGAACGGGCGCCTTACCGAAATGCTTTTGTGCAATTTGGCCAAGGCAGTGTATACTGGCGAAATCACCTCGCTCATTACTACTGCATGATTAGTACCGCGCAGTAGACGTTAACTTGTCCCGTGCGGTGGTACTGTAATCGTCAGACTTTATGGTTGACAATTTCTTTATGTTAACTTTATGTTACCACCTTGTGTACTTTAAAATAAGTAAAGACATCGTCGTTACAGCCAAACTGTACTGAGTGCGGAGGTCACAATTCTTTACGTCATTTAACTTTCTCTTCGTTGCTTTGCAGTTTGGTGCTACTCAGAGACCATTGATGTTTCACCTGGAGCTGGCCGCAGACGCAATGGCATCAGTAGGACACGGCCTTTGCACAAAGCTGACGGAAAACACTTCGCCTGGAAGCTTTCAAATGAAGAGAAGGCAAAATTGGCAGAAGCTGTTTCCACATGGTATCCAACTTTTAAGTATGTAAACTCAAAAGTTATACCTCTTCTGATTTGCTGAAGTTTCACAGCAATAATGTTTTTGCGCTAACAAAAAATCAAGCTTCTTTTGTTCTAGTATTGCTAAGTTTACATCAAGAATAAAAGGTTCTTAGTTAGTCTGTACTTCACGATATAATTAAATTGGCAGTGATTTCACCCTTCACACTGCGTTCAGTGATTGAGTGGATTAAAGAATCAATCTGCCATATCTAAAAACATCTAGTAAGAAAATTAAATATGTTTTAGACAGAGTGGTTTAAATCAAATAAATACAATATAAATCCAAAAAATCTGACTTCGAACAAAAATATTAGATTTATTTTCTTTTTTTTAAGTCGCAATTTCTTACTTAAGGTTTATGCAGTCTCCATAATTAAATATTTACACAGGTTTTCTACATAAACATCGCTGAAACTATCTGAGCAACTAGACGTTCGGTAGCCGTAGGCGCTCAAGAGGGTGTTACTACTAACCTGATGCCGCATGATGGAGCCACACAAAAGAAAGTCTGCTGTAGCTGTCTCTGGCGGCTGGTGTATGGGCTCTCTCGTACCTCGTCTTCTTATATAACTCAGACGATGACGTCACGCCAGGCTCAGACTGTCAAGGTTCAGAACGAATGTCGGTGGCGGAGCTCCGTCTTTCCTCCGCCGACTGCAGCCGCGAAATGTTGAAGTGGTCCCAGAGGAAGTGGTAATTGCACACGTCAAAACAAGACTATTTCCGCCGCTCTTGCTGACTGCTGATACCTACATCTTTCGCGATATGAAACCGCCTTTCCGGGTGTTTCACACGGAGACTCCGACAAATAGTTTTAAGATTGGATTTTTTTTTTTGTTTTTAGTCAGGGATGGGGTTTGGATTGGGTTTTTATGGCTAAAGGGCTGCTAAGGCCAAAGAGCGCCAAAGAAGGAAACTATTGCGTTGAGGGTAAGCGAGAAGAAATAACTCTAGTGGTCAGGGTTAAAAATAAAGAAATGAGACATGAACCTGATAATGTTACAAACGAAAATGGGCCCGAGTGAAAAGCGTAGAAGTTCACAGTCGATGTAGAAGACCAATAGCATCTAAAAACTTAAAACCCTGCTTGTAAGTCACCAATGGCTCATCACCCAATAACAACATTGGGTGTAAGGGAATGTGCTTTCTGCATAACTGTGCGAAGTGAGATTGGCGTTCCCGTTCCTAGAAAGGGCACTCAATTAGAAAATAGAGAACACTTAGAGGTTTGTCACACTGTTCACACAAGGGGCATCCTCCCAACGGAGCACGTAGCCATGAGTCAGATGCGTGTGGCCAATGCGCAAACGACGCAGTATTACTTCATAAAACTGTTCCTGGTGCCGGGCGCTCGCCCATTCACCCAGATTTGGCTTAATGAGATGCAGCTTGTTGTAGATCTCCTCATTCCACTCGGCTTGCCATTGTGCTCGTATGCGAGACCTTACAGAAGGGCGACAGTCCATGTAAGGGATCTTTTTAATATCTACCTCTCTGCTGACGCATGTGCGGGCAGCACGGTCGGCCGCCTCATTGCCTGGGATACCAACATGGCTGGGAATCCAACAAAAGACAATTGTGCAATGTTTTCTGGCTCTACAATAATTTTCTTCTGAGCTTCAACAACAAGGGAGTTCCTTGTAGGCAGCAGTGAAGAGATGGCTCGCAAGGCACTAAGAGAGTCAGTGAAAACGCGGGCTATGTGTTTCGTAGCAAACAGGAGGCCATACAGCTCCGCTGTGAGAATGGTAGCAGCAGTATTTATCCGCCTTACAACTTTCACTGAAGAGCCAATGACAGAGTAACCAACAAAGGTCTCAGATTTTGTTCGATCTGTATAGAACTTTGTATAATCTTCATACGATTGAGCGAGTTTTTGAAATTCTTGCAGAAGCACAGCACTTGGAGTGCTCTTTTTGTTAAACTGTGCAAGAGACAGGTTGCAGTGTATGTCAGGGTGCTCCCAAGGTGCTATGATGCCAAGGAATTCGACTACCTGGGATGCCACATCTAATCCGACAGACTCGGCCAAGGTCTTCAATCGCATATTGAACGGAGGGATCACGCTAGGTTTTGCGAGAAAGAGTCCTTCCGAGCGTGTTTCTTGAACAACATCTCGAGTGGGGTGCTGGAGGACAGATCGGATGCGAAGAGACTACATCATGCCCAATGCGAATTTACGTCTCTCGAGGCAACACTCATTAGCCTCTGCATATACACCGGGCACAGGGGATGTACGAAATGCACCTGTAGCCAAACGACGCCCAAGATGATGAATGGGATCAAACATTTTGAGCACAGACTGTCTGTCAGACCCATAAACAAAGCAGCCATAGTCTAGTAGGGAGCGTACCAAAGAGCGATAGATCCGCAGGAGGCACAATCAATCCGAGCCCCAAGACCGGTGAGAGAGAACTTTAAGGATATTGAGAGGCTTGTGAGCTTTCAGTTTCAGGCTTTTTACATGAGGATTAAAATTCAGTTTACTATCAAACGTAAAACCCAAACATTTGTGCTGAGGTCGGACACTAACATTACTATTGTAGATTGTTAGGGATGATTCAAGAAGGATTCCACGTTTGCGGGTGACGCAAACACATGCAGTCTTTTCAGGAGAGAACTTAAACCCATTACTGTCAGCCCACTCAGTAAGATTTTTGATGCCTAGCTAAACCCTGCTTTCTCAGACTGAGAGGTTACAGGAGGAAACTGAAATTTGTAAATCATCGACGTAAAGTGAATACTCAACCGACGGAGGGATTACAGAGGCAATGGAGTTCATTTTAACTATAAACAAGGTGACACTTAGTACTCCCCCCCGCGGCACTCCATTTTCCTGCAGAAATGCACGGGAAAGTGTGTTTCCCAGCTGGACTCGAAAGGTGCGCCTGTCTAAATAGCTCTGAATTGCACGAAGCATGCGACCACGTAGTCCGAGGTCAAACAGGTTCCTCAAAATGCCAAAGCGCCAAGCCGTGTCATACGCTTTCTCGAGATCGAAGAACACGGAGAGGCAGTGCTGCCCGTGTGCAAAGGCATCACGCACAACAGTTTCGAGATAGACCAAGTGGTCGACTGTAGACCTTGATGAACGATAGCCGCACTGAAATTTGTCGAGCACCTTACCATGCCCTAGATAGTACATTATTCTACGATTAATCATTCGCTCCAGTGTCTTACAGAGACAGCTGGTAAGAGCTATGGGCCTATAACTGGAAACACAAGAAGCATCCTTACCAGCCTTCAAAAGTGGAAGGACATGTGCTACCTTCCAAGACGAAGGAAAATAGCCCTCCTGCCATGTGCCGTTAAAAAGATATAAAATGACGTCGAGTGTAGAAGGATGAAGATGCTGTAGCATTAAATAATGTAAACCATCTGGTCGAGGAGCTGAGGGCTTTGTGTTATGAAGAACTGCGAGGAGCTCGCGCAAGCTGAATGTAGCATTATCCCTCCTCTCCATCTCCTGGGGTTTTCAAGGGATCGCTCTCATCCTTCAGTTTGTGTTGAAGGAAACTAGATGAATAATGATGTGAACTGGATATATATTCAAAATGTTTTCCAAAACTATCAGCTTGTTCCTCGAGTGTGTCTGGGCATGTTCAATTCCTAAAAAGCAGGGGGATTTTAAATGCATGATAGGAACCATTGATCTTGTGTATTCGATCCCAGACCTCCTTAGGTGAGGTACTGCTATTTATAGTAGAAGAATAGCCTTGCCAACTTTCCCGTTTGGCTTTTCTTCGGACGTAGTGTGCACGAGCCTTCATTTTCCGAAAGCATATGAGGTTATCTCTAGTGGGGTATCGTCTCAGAATACCCCATGCCCGATTTTGTTTCTTGCGTGTCTCTTCACATTCCGAATTCCACCAAGGCTTTGGCCTCCTAGGGAAAAATTGAGATGTCTGCGGGATGGACAACTTGGCTGCTGTGATGATGCGCTCGGTTAAAAGATGATTGAGTTTGTCAATTGTGAGACTATCGAGACGACAATATGCTAAAAACGATGCCTGCTTCAAAAGGCCCTAATCAGCCTTGTCAAGCTTCCAACGAGGTGGGCGTGTATGAATTAAAAGAGGGGCTACGCTACAGGTTAAAAGAGTAGGAAAATTATCGCTTCCACGTGGATTGGATCCAGGAAAAATTTGGAAGTAAAGTGGCAGAACCAATTGAAAGGTCGATGGAAGTTGATGACAAAGATGATTGACTAAAATAGGTTGGCTGGCCCGTATTAAAAAGACAAAGACTTCGTGTGGTTAAAACTGACTCAGCAATTTTTCCTCGGACATCCTGACGTGTGCTGCCCCATAAAGGGTTGTGACAATTACAATCTCCCATCAAAAGGAAAGGCTCAGGAAGCTGGTCTAACAGCGAGTTAAAATCTGAACATTTCAAGGTAAAAGAAGGTGGCAGATATAAAGAGCATACTGTAAGAGCCTTATGGTGCATGAACCGAACAGCCACTGCTTCAAGTGGTGTGGACAGTGGAACCCCTGTGCAGGGAACTTCTCTCGGGAGAACCACCGCAACTCCCCCAGAGGAACCGACATAGCTCGGACGATCCTTCCGGAAAACCTGGTAACGTCTGAGGAAATTGGTACGGTTCGGACTCAAATGAGTCTCTAGCAAGCACAGCGCTCGTGGCTTGTACTCCTCCAGAAGATGCTCTACATCATCCAGGTTTCCTAGAAGGCCACGACAGTTCTATTGTATGAGTACTGAAGCCATTTCAGGGACAAAAACCGGAGCACATGGAAAAGTGAGCCAGTTGCCTCACTTCGAAGGAGTTACGAGTTTTTTTATTTTTGTTTCTTCGTAGTCGGCCACTTCATCTCGTCCTGATCAGAGCCCGGAGTCGATGAGGGGGCAGACAAGGCAGCGCCAGTGTTCTCCTGAGCCCCGCAGGCAGACTTGCCGGCTAGCCGGAGAGGGTCTGTGCCGCGGGGCCCCAATCCGCGGCCACGACCAGAACTAGGTGGAAAGGCGGTTGATGTACTGGGGAGGGGTTCTCCCCCGTTCATCTGTTCCACCTCTTTTCCCGACAGGGAACCTGCGTGCGAGCCACGCAGCTCCTTGGTTGCTGGCTGCCTCTCCATTGTCTGAGGCCGAGGGCCTCGCTTCTTCTCCTCCTTGGGAGAGCGGCCAGTGTTGACAGGTGCAGCCGGTGCTGGCCTGTCCTGAGCAGAGGAAGCAGCTAAAGCCCCCTCCCCGCGAGAAGAGGGAGCCAGCTGACCCTGCTCCACAGTCTTGAAGGGGAGGGCGGGCACGGCTATTGCCGGCCCACCCCTGCCCATGGGAGCAGCATGCTGCTCCTGTTGAGGGGATGGGGCCCTTAGGTCAGCCGCCAAGATCTCAGGAGAGACCTGGGTTGCCCTAGCCTCCGAGCGTGGTGCAGGGCCCCTGCGCACCACCTCGGCGTAACCTCCCTTTGAGAGGAAGGACAGCTTCTTCTTAGCCTCCATGTAGGTGATATTCTCCTTTACCTTTAGAGAAAGAATTTCTTTTTCTTGACGCCAAAGGGGGCAGGTGCGGGAGTAAGCTGGGTGGGGCCCACTGCAGTTACTACAGCGGGCCGCTGCCTCGCAGATATCAGCAACATGTTCCTGGCTTCCACATTTAGCACAAGTTTCTTTCCCTCGGCAACTGCGTGACCCATGCCCAAAGCGTTGGAAACGGAAGCACCGTTGCGGGTTGGGGACACAGGGACGGATGCGACACTGGAGATAGCCTGCCTTCACAGTTTCAGGGAGGGTGTGTCTCTCAAACGTCAAGGTCACGTGCTTTGATGGGGTTTCCTTGCCATCCTTTCGGAACATAATGCGTTTAACGGCGACAACACCGGCATCTTTCAGTCCTTCCAAGATTTCTTCCTCGCTAGCGTCGAGGAACTCGTCTTCAGAAAGGACTCCACGGATCGTGTTGAGCGTCCGGTGAGGACTCGCGAACACTTCAACGTCGACTATGCTGGTCGTCTTGGAGAGTGCCTCACTTTGAACTTCCGTGTTTACTTCAACGAGAAGGGCGCCGGAGTGGAATTTTTTTGCTTTATATAAGAACCCGATGAGGTTTTCTAACACCTTGGCTACCACAAAGGGGGACAATTGGGACACAGGTTTCTCTGCGAGGTTCGAGTGGATCACAAAAAGCTTTGTAAATGTTCCCATTTCAGGAGCTTTTCCAATGACTTGGGGCACAGGGCGAGGCCTCTTGGAAGCCTGCCTTGAACCGGGTTTAGAGAGGAGGGGCGCCATATGAAGGGCAGGAACTTCGGCATCTAGCACACCACCCAGCACGGAGTCCAACGAGGGGATAGGAAACATCTCATAACAGGTCTGACTTGTCTGAGTATGTTACTCTACCAGTGCTACTAGGATGCTATAACCGAGTGTGGGTCAAGAGAGAGTTCGGTCACCACCCAAGGTTAGCCCTTGCCGCCAAAGAAGGTGAAATAAGAAGGAAGAGGAGAAGGAGAAGAAAGGTATAGAAAGGAGAGGTGGAGAAAGGCGACTGACTGAATCATCCTGGTCGGGCCATGCCAGGACACCCGTCAACGAGAAGCAGGGGCCGAAGCGGTGTATTGCCTCACCCGGGGGGCACTGAAGGGTCCAAACGTACTCCCGGCTCAGCTCAACCGCAAGGATCCCCTTTTCCCCGGACACGGGTGAACCCACATGGCTCAGGGTTCGTAGCGACGCCGCTCACCAAGCACCTACTAAAGTAAGTGACCCCTGCGTGCGGGTATGGTGGCCCACGTGGCTGGGGTCCGTGGTGACGCTACTCGCCAAGCACCTAGCACCTTAGGTGCAGGCGCCCCCTGCGGGGCTCGGGGTACGTGGAGACGCCACTCTCCAAACACCTGTTTTCACAGGTGCCCCCTGCGGGGTTTAGTCAGGGACCCTATTAAAATACACGTATGCAACGAAACGTGCGTTTCTTTGACATCTCATTTCTATAACCAGTTCCATACTCAGTCCACGACGCTGTCAATGCTACCTGCGCTACCGTGTCGCTTTATCCGGCGTCTCGTTTGCGTGACAGAGCGTGCAAATTATCAGCAAAGTGAAGCCACCCTTATTTAAAAGGAGCTTCAGAAATTTTAGATTACCCATCAGGCTGATTGTCTCTCGTATTTTGGGACTTGTGGTTTGGGGGTTTGGTATAGTGCTTCTCACCCAAAGATGGAGTAAAGCCCAAAGGTCGGAGGATAAAAAATTAGCTTTGGAAAACGTGCCTCCGTAATTTAAAACAGTCTGCCTAAAAAAAAAGTTATAGTGCAGCCAAAAGAATTGCGCCCAGAAATCAAAGAGGAAGGTCGAGCACCGACCTCCCCCCCCCCCCCCCCCCCCCCCAACCTGGAACGGCGGCTAGAATCCCTTAAACTCCGGCGGCGTCTTTGGACAGTTCGACGACTTCGGTTTGCACGTAGGGGTCGGTGCTAAGCAGTATAGCTTCCCAGCTCCTTAGGTCGGTGATCTGCTCCAGTAGTGGATTGCGCTTGTCTGTTGATCTTGTTCCACTCCCAAACCATGTCGTGAAGGCTAGCCCGTCCACCGCACAGCTTGCATTCGCCCTTGCATCCATTCGGATACCAGCGGCTCAGTTTGGCTAAGCTAGAGTAGGTGTCCGTCTGGAGTCTTCTTCAAGCCATAGCTTGCTTCCTGTCGAGCGAGAGGTGTGCCGGTGGATAGCGCAGCCGCTCGCTCGCATAGTGATCCAGAATGTCGCAAAAGGTCGCCAGCCTGTCTCCTCCCGATCACGATTCATTGGAGGGTTCCGACGTTCTGCCGGCCCGGAGAGTCAAACCTAGGGCCGCGTCGTTTGCCTCCTTATTGCCGGGAAGTGACGAGTGTGCTGGTGTCCCGATGAGCTTTACCCTGTGGTGTGTTGCGAGGTTGCCAATTGTACGCGAAGCGTTACCGGTGGGATCCTCCCCTTCGCAAAGCTGCGTATCGCTGTCTGCGAGTCGCTAACGACGATCTTGAGTTGCTGAGTCCTGATGGCCGAGGCTATGTCCATTTCTTCCCCCACTTCCGGCTCCGGTGTTTTGACGCTGCAGCTTGCGACGATGTCGCCCTGCTTGGCAACCACGGCGGCCGCCATGGCGTCGCGGCCCTCGCCGTACCTCGCCGCGTCCACGTAGACGACGCCTCCTGCGTTCTTGAGTTGCTTCCGCAGGGCCTTGGTCATGGCCGCTCTTCGTTCCGCATCATGCTCAGGTTGGATGTGCCGCGGTAGGAGAGGAATGCCCAACGCCTCTCTGACCTTCTTAGGGACTTCCGTCTTTTCCTTGGTCTGCGACTCGTAGCGGAGTCCAAGGCTCTTGAGGCTGTGTCTTCCCATCGCTCTCTTCGTGAGTCGCTCGAGCTGCAACACCCGTTGTGCTTCGACGATCTCTTCGATGGAATTGTGAAGGCCCAGCGCAGCAGTTTCTTGTTGGACGCCGAGTCCTGGATTTAGAGTGTCCGCGTGAAAGCCTTTCTGACGAGACAGTCTATCTTGTTCTTTTCCGTGACCCCGGACTTCAGGAAAGGAACGACGTATGCCAGCCAGCCCATGACGAAACCATGGACCAGGCGCAAGAGATTTTTCTCTTTCATCCCGAAGTTCCTGCCCGACATGCGTGCGATGAGTCTGGTGATCTGGTACATAGACGCCCTCAGCGACGCTATCATTTCGCTGTTGTGGCCGTCCGCATGCACCCGCAGGCCTAGTACCTTAATGCTCTTTACCGTCGGAATGCGCAGCTTGTGCGAGTGCAGCTGGATGTCGGACGGCAGCTGTCTCGATATTATTATATTGCAATCAAATGCAAAGGTGCAAGCGAGCTGGACAAGAACGACGAAAATAATCCCTGGAGACGGGGAACAGGCGGCACAAAGGACAACACAAGTCTTCAAACAGAGCGAGGTGACTGGGTGACCGCACCAGTCACCCAGTCACAATTGGACATTGGTGTTGTCCTTTGTTCCTCTTGTTCCCCCTCTCCGGGGATTATTTTCGTCGTTCTTGTCCAGCTCGCTTGCACATTTGCATTTAACGGTAATATAATAATAACCTTAAATTGCAAGTTTCACCCTTGTTGGTGTTAGACTGGTGGCAGCTAATAAAAACCGTTTGTTCTACTGACGTCTAACCTCTGGTTAACTCAGTTGGTAGAGCGCTCCACTGAAAATGGAGAGGTCTCGGGTTCGATACCCGGACCAGGCGGACTTTTTCGGTCGCGTACCAGTCACCTAGCTGTGTTTGGAGATTTGTGTTGTCCTTTGTCCCCTCTTGTTCCCCCTTTCCAGAGGTCATTTTTGTCGTAGTTGTCTCGACTTGGCCGGCTCGAAGAGCAGAAGCTCAGACTTCTGCGGGGAGAACGCCAGATCCCGCCGGATTATGTATTCTTCCACGACTCGGATCGCTTCCTGTAACGTGTCCTGAATGTAGCCATCACCGCCGCCGGTCATCCACAGCGTGATGTCGTCGGCGTACATGCTGTGATGGAGTCCTTCAATCTTACTGTGCCGCGCAGGCAGTCTGATCATGGCCACTTTGAACAAGTACGGCGAGAGGACCGACCCTTGTGGCGTTCCTCGCCCGCCGAGCTTAATTTCTTCCGATGTGACGCCGCCGACTGAGGCCGTCCTGTCGCTGAGGAAATTGTGGATGTAGTTATACGTGCGTCGACCCACGCCCAGCCTCTCTAAGTTCTCGAGCATGGCGTCGTGTCGTATGTTGTCGAAGACCTTCGTGAGGTCCAAGCCCAAGATCACGCGGGAGTCGAAGTGCGAGCACTTTTCTCCATCGATGATCTGGTGTATCAGCCGGAGCATCACGTCTTGGGTGGACAGGAACGGCCCGAATCCGACCGTGGTGTACGGGAACAACTCGTTGTCTTCCATGTAGCCGGTGATTCTTCTGAGGATAACGTGTTTCATCAACTTCCCGACGCATGACGTCAGTGACATTGGGCGCAACGCGTCAAGCTGATGCTTTTTCCACGGCTTCGGAATCATGACCACCTTGGCCGTCTTTCATTGCCGTAGGATCGAGCCCCTGCTCCAGCACGCGTTCAAATACTTCGTTATGCCCGCAACGGCCTCATCGCTGAGGTTACGCAGCATCTTATTGATAAAGCTATGATAAAACTTGTAGGTTGTTGGACTATACGCGTACATCTCGTCAGCTTTAGTGAAAACAACTTTTTATTTGTTTGAATCTTGATGAAAAGCAAGCGTATTAAAATTATCATGCTTCATACAGACTTTCACATCTTTGATTGCTAAAATAAAACCCACGTTTCTGAAGTTTCGTCAGTTCTTTAAGATAAATATATGCTTTGCTTTCAAGTTATCTTGTTTAGATTCGGTTTATCTGGTAATGTGATTACACACAGCTGAGACAGGTAAGTTGTTGCTCGCATCGTAAACATTGTCGAAGAAGTCGAAATGCGACTGGGCATTAAAGTCCCAGCTGCGACTGGGACTTTAATTAGCGTTCTTCTCAAGCACGTCATAGCCAATAACATTGTCGATGAAACACACTAGAATGTTCGTGTGAGTAAGTATTCATTTTAATCCTCTCAGCACCTACATACACGCCCCCAACTCGCGCGTCTCGCTCCAGATTGTGTTAACTTACCATGGTAAAGGCTACAAAACGGAAGCACCTCGCCGTTGCTCTGCTTCCAGTCCGGGTGCGCTGTCTTTATAATATGGTGAGTTACAAACAAAAGCGGGTAGATTTGATATGTTACCGCCGCCGCTCGAGTGCAGTGCAGCCTAGGCGCATATTAGGTGTATATTCCAAAGCAGGAGCTCGCGCTGATAGCAATCACTGTTGTGTCTTTGGCCATAGCCTCCTATATACTGACAAAGCCTGGCAGATCGCCCCGAGAAGCGGCCGCCGAAACGGAAAAGGTGGAGCGGCAGACAACGGATGAGAAGAGAGCCACGTGACTCACCCCGCTGCGGCAAGACGCTGAAACGCACCGTTTCGCCGCTGCCGCAAGGCGCTGCGGCGGGACGCGAGGACCCGAAAGTGTGTTTCGGGTTTTCGCCGCTTCAAAACCTGTGCGCTGACGTCCAGGTTCTACGAGAAATGGTTCTTTGATGCTCTGTGCTACCAGATCCTCGCGCTACAAATCTGCGACCGGGCACTCTATGGCTCAGTTGTCGAATGGCCAGACTCTGTGAATATAGAGGAGGCAATGCTCTGGCTGAGCGTGCACGCTCCATATTCACGCGATAACTCGCGAAAGTTTCAGGACAGCAGAAAGTCGTTTCTTTCGTTCCTGTATTGTTCCCCCGAACTGATTGGTGTCCGAGATGATTTAAAATCCTTGGCAAGCTTAACTCGTGCACATAGTTCCTGACTGACTGCTCATTTCGTCTTACGTGCCCTGTAATGTTTGCTAGACTTCATTGATTTTTTTTTTGTCTAATTTCTACGACAAACACTTTCGAAGCCCACCTGACTAATCAAACAGTTTGTTTGGCAAGGGCCAAGCGATCAGTGTAACTGTAGTCACTGCAACACTAGCCTTGGCTCTAGCAGCCTTAATCATTAGCTGCAATTTCCAGGGAGCAGTGAACAGAACCGTTTTAAACCCCTATCATTAGATCCCTGTTGCAGTCCACTTAACCCGGCATTGTTCAAGACTGTTTTAGCAATAACACTATCTGTTCACATATCGCATTCAAAAAGGCATTCTAGTGCCTCAGATAACTACAATTCGTTCTTGGCAGGTTCTCATTGAAAGAACTGCTGAGGCCCAAGCACACATGACATGTCCAGGGCTGCGAGTGGATGACCGCGAGACCCGATCCATTAGCCTATCCCAGTGGTTCTCAAATGGGGGTCCGCGGACCCTTTAGGGTCCGCGAAGGCATTCTAGGGGTCCGCGAAGCCCTGCTTCATCAGTCAAGCACGGCAAAAAAACTTGTCTTTTTTTCAGGTCGAGAAGAAATATTTCAGTTTTCGGGCGAGTTTTCTCGTGTGCATGTGAATACGAGCAATATATTTCCCACTAGCACTTAGCTATATCCATTTATTAAATCATTATTATATTTAACCTATACCTTTCCTCTCCTCTCACAACGCAAGGGGTCCTCCGGGAACGCGACAGAACAGCACACGGCAAAACAGCCCGGTCAAAACAGCACGGGTCAAAAGAGCACAGCGTCAAAACAGCACGGCGACAAAACAGCACGCGTAAAAATAGCACACGACAAAACAGCATAGTATCAAAACAGCACAGGGACAGAAGGGCGCGTGCCAAAACAGCACGGCGTCGAAACAGCACAGCTACAAAATAGCACGCATGTAGCAACTTCGAGCGTCCGCTGCAGCGGCTCGCCCGCCTCACGCGAGTAGCTATATTTTTTACATGACGGGGGAAGTAAACTGTGACTTTTTCGCAAGCTGGTCGGCATTTCGTTACCAATTTTGTTCATATTCGAATGAACGAAGGAAGTTTAACGTTCACCGTGACGAGTAATTAATCTAGTTTACCAGCTCAATTTCGGAACCAACGTTCGTTTGGCAGCATCGTCGCGAAAAGTTCCCATCTCGTGTAGCAACCTTTTTCTCACCTATTTTACACTTTCCCTCAAATAAGGAATGTTCTTTTTTTTTTTCATTGCTGCGTTTAGATATATGTGTAAAAGATGAAAACGAGGTTGAAAATTGTAGAATTTATTGATATATCGTTTGCTTTGATAACTTCTTTTGGTACCATTATGCTAACTCCGTTAATTCTTCTCCTTATTAGCTGTGGTTATTGCAATTCATACTGACCAGTTGTTTAGTGCAAAAGGCGATAATTATTTTGATTCTTCAGTGTTGAGCGTTAAAAAGGCTGTAATATGTAGCGTTTTGTGAAAACAAAACAGAACGTAAAGAAAAAGGGTTAGCCATTTGCATGGCATTATTCAACTGCTAGTCAATAAAATAATGTACGTTGGAGGCGACGGGATCGCACTCAAGTCAGTGCCCCGAGTGCTGCCGCTGTGGGATTGCCAAAAATAAAGTTAGCAGTAGTTACTACTACTTAACTACGCTGATCTCCGAAGAGATTGGGTAGTTAGAGGTGATATCTTCGCGTCGCTGTTGGCCGCGTTGTGTGGTTTTTGTAAAACCAGCGAAAGAGGAAAAATTATTGAAGAAATAAATCCATAAGTTCAAGTTATGAACCGTATGGTTTGCGGCGGTCCGGTGAGGTCCCGTAGTACTCGTCGTTTCGTAATTACCGCATAAGCGTAGAACGTCCCCCCCCCCCCCCCCCCCCCCCAGAAAAAAAAAGAAGCGGGAGATGCGTTGATTACAGATGCAGTGATATAATCAATAAGAAAAGGTGACTTTAATGTCGAGCGCATTCAATGTGTGCAATGGGCACCGACTCTGCGGGGTTCATTCGCCGTGAATAAAATGCCCCGGAAACACGCGGCTGCAGCTTGCAGGCGAGAACTTGTTTTGAGTTACCTTCACATATTATTGCCGGCGAAGGCCTCGATCGAGTGGAAACCGGCGAAGCAGAAACATGCCACAGCCTCAATGTTGTTGCCGTACAGCATGGGCGGAGCACACCGTTGCCGCACACGCTTTCCGTTTGTTTTTTTTTTTAGCAGCTGACGTCAACACATTGCCGTGCGATTGATTCATTTATTGTAGACGACATCCCCAGAAACTTGTGCGTCAAAATTAGCAGAACTGCTCGAGAAATAGCCAGAATACAGACCAGCGGGGGCTATGGTACTGCCCAGGGAGCCTTCATGTGCGCATCGAGTATACACGAACTCAACTCTGTGACGTCACGGCGCGGTGGTGGCGCGTCGGGCGCACTTCCGGTCTGGGGCTGTGGGCAGAAGTCCCCATGCCAAACGTGTATTTCTGCGTTGTTTTGAAAGGAACCAGACAAAAGCCTGCCTCCTCGTCAAAACGCCGCGACTGGGGCCGTACCAAAAGTGTCAAGAAAGGTTTGAAGGTCAGTTTTCACGTGCTCGGTTCGTCCTAGAATCTGGATATTTGCCGTGAAAAGGAAAAAGCAGACGCCGTTGGACACCGATTGCTTGGGCGGGAAGCACTTTGGGTTAAATTCACGGATACTTGTGGTCATCGGATTTATTTGTTTTGTTCCAACATGAACGCCAGAAAACCGTCAAGTTGTACCGACCACCTGCGGACTACGTTCAGTGCGTCTTCCCAAGTTCAAACGGCCGCCTTATCGTTCGAACTGTCGTCTGCTCTTTCAAACGTTACTGCTTGTTGTCTTCTCTCTTAGACGACGCCGACCCGTAGACCAAATGTTTGCCCGGTACTTGCGATAAAAAGTAAGTGCAGGCCTCAAAAGACTTAAGTTTGAAGGTTGGTAAGCAGGCTCGATGTAAACAGTAGATACAAGGAGATGTTGATCATTGCTACCAGAGGCCCTCACCGACTTTTTATGCCTAACTCACTTGGTCCGATTCTGCTTGCCATTTTCAGTATCGACGTCGACCATCTCAGCTGCGGCTCACGCTTTTGCAGCCCGAGCGGCGTCGCAACTGAAAATTGCGAGCGAGATCTCATCATGCGAATCAAGCTTTAGCGTACATACTGCGGCGTCCACGCGGAATGAATCGCCATATGTCACATTATTCACACGAAGTTTTGTGGTGTAACGAGCCTCGGTAATTTCGCTGACGCCGCTCAAGTAGTCAGACATCGCCAGGAAGACGTAGAATCAACAATTCGAACGCGCAAAAGGGTAGGGGGACTCACACCGACGCCGACGACATCGCATTTCAAAGGTTTGTTTATGGGCGACGGCGAGCTTCTTGCCCACACCCCCATCGCGCATGCGCGGCGCCGGTGGCGTCCGCTAGGGGCGCTCCGGTTTGTTTGTAAACATGAGTTGGTGTATACTCCCCAATCCGAACTTGCTTCCAAGAGAACGGATTTGACAAATTGGCCGTCGACGAGTTGGCTTTCGATGAATTGGCCTAGACCCTCCATTCCTTTACAGTGTCTAATTTGAGTCATGCACTTTTTAACTTCATACGATATATATTTAGGGTTCAGCGTTTTCGGCTTAAACCGAATAAAACCGGTAAAAGTACCCCGAATTCATTTTTCCAAATTCGGTTTTAACTGAAAAAGGTCAGTATTTTTTAGGGAGTTTGGAGGGGGGGGGGGGGGGGGGGGGGGCGGACGGATGTGACTCATTACTGACCGTATGACCACTTCCTTTCACAGTTTTCAGCTTGTCTCCGAGATCGGTTCAACTTTCAACAAAAGCTCCGGGGGTGCAGGGGTCTTCAGGATGAAATCTGGCTTTTTCACCTGAGAGGAATGTGTGTGCCGAGTTCTTTGTTCAAGGAGGAGAGTTTAACCGGGAAATCAACAATGAAAATCAAGGGCGTGCGTAAATGCCGCACATTTTTTAACACCCCTAGCTTCTGTCTACCAGAGGTGGGCATAAATACGACTGTTTTATTGTCGTTTCTGTGGTCGGCGCGAATTCATACCACCTCTCGCAGTCGTGAAATGGGGAAAAAACCACACTGAATAAAATGCTTGCGAATTTCTGGATTTTGATGTTTGCCTCTCCGACCGAAGTGGTAGTGAAACTCATGCTAGCCCTGTGTACAAATACGAGCACACGACGATAATGTCAGATGACGATAGGTCGCGTCGGTCGCGTCCGACGCGTCAAAAGGTCGCGTCGGCTGCCACAGACAGCAACAAGTAAGAAAACCAGTACCTGCTTTACTCATACATTTTGAACAAACGCTTTTAAATATTGCATTTGTGTCAGTATACTGGTTTTCGGCAATAAACGGGAAAAAACCGAGGAGTTTATGAGTCTACAAATATTCACCTCAATAAACCGAAAACTTCTGTTTGGAATAAAAACCGAAAAAGTACGCCGAATTTCAAAATAATAAAAACACAAAACGCCAAACAGGTCAATGACCTGTTTTGACGCTGCGCTGCTTTGTCGCGGTTTAGTTTTGACGCCGTTGTCTTCGGTCGCTGTGATTTTTTGTCGCTGTGCTGTTTTGTGGCTGTGCTGTTTTGACGCTGTGCTGTTTTGACGCCGTGCTGTTTTGACGCCGTGCTGTTTTGACGCCGTGCTGTTTTGGCACATGCTCTTCTGTCGTTGTGCTGTTTTGACGCTGTGCTGTTTTGTCGCGTGCTATTTTGAGGCGTGCTGTTTTGTCGCCGTGCTATTTTGACGCTGTGCTGCTTTGACGCGTGCTGTTTTGACCGTGCTGCTTTGACCGTGCTGTTTCGTCGCGTGCTGTTTTGTCGTGTGCCGTTTTGTCGTGTGCCGTTTTGTCGTGGTGCCGGGTCCTCCATCATCTCGGCCGATCCAAAAGGGGTCCGCGAAACGTCGATGGTTGAGAACCACTGTCATAGCCCATGAGAAGACGCTATTTACAATTTCAGGTGTTGAACAAATTAGGCTCGGCCGGTGCCTGGGTGATTAGTTTTCTCTTCGAAGTCAAGGAAAGCATGTAGGGTGTTGGGCTTTTTCATCTCGAAGTCTATTGAAGAAAGCAGTGTTGGAATCTTTCAAGAATATGGTCAGTGTTTACATCGTATTGATGAGCAGAGCTCATAGTTAATAATGCATAGTTGTCTCAGATATGACTTGTTTTTTTTTTATATATGATGCGTGAATTGCACTTATATGATGAAGTGTGCCCGGTGACTTGAAGATGCTTATTTAAAGAACAATTTGCTCCTTACCTATGAAAGATACTTACTTTGTACCACAGAATTTGTTTCAAGTATTATGTCAAGTACTATAACCCTCTTAGTAAATGTGATTATATTTGATAAAATTATTCTGATGAGTTTTGATCATCTAATAAATAAACATGTGTGTGTGTGTGTGTGTGTGCGCGTGCGTGTGCGTGTGTGTGCTATTATAACAATACCTTTGATGGCCAGTAATTGCGGAAAGGGATCTCTGATGGGAAGCAGCTTGCCGTCAGAGATGCCTTCTCCGCAATTATTGGCCATCAAAGGTACCGGTCCTCAGGTCTACTCGAGGTAGCTGGGGGAGGGGGGAGGGGGAGGCTACAATGACGGTGTCGCCGTTGGTTGTTTTTCGGACGGGATGTTCGGCATTACTTCAATGCTCACCCGACGCACTGGAGCCGTTTTTAGGGGCGGCTCGTCGGAATGGCTTTCCCTAGAGCCCGGCCTCCCACTTACGCCTTCCTCTCGGGCCCGCTTGACGACCGCGCTACTGGGGCCGGCCTTCTCAACGCTCATGGCACCCGGCTCTCCGCGGAGCAACGTCGCAGGAACCAAATTGGCACTCTTGGCGTCACCCTTCACCGAAGCAGCGTCCGCCAGAGCTTAAAGCTTGATGCTGCGAACGTTCCTCGCCAACGTCATGGCTGTCGTCGTGGACCCCAACAAGGCATTGAGGGGGCGTCGCTTCTGGTTGTAGCTCTCCCACTTCACCTCTGGCGGCTTCCTCTGACTCGACACCGTCCATGAGGTGCTTGGTCGCTTCCTCGTTCCCCACAGGGCCCGGTCACGTTCGCGTAGGTCATGACACACTGGCTTTCCTCGTGGCCGAAGCGCCGGCAGAACCCAAGGCGCGGCACGTACGGTACTCCCACCGTATGTGGTCCTTCCCTCGGCACCGAAGACAGAGCGGCGCCCTACCAGGGACAACCCCGAGCGCAAGGTCACAGGCGACGCGCAGCTGGTGTGGAACTGAGTCCACTGTCACTCCCGCCTTGAGCCTCAGAGACACGGAGCGTGTTGCCGACCCCAAGCCCGTGCATCCCTGGGCACGCCATGTATCTCCTACGACTTCCGTCACCTTTCCATAGGGTGCCAGGGCTGCTCGCACTTCATCGTCGTGGACATGTTGCAGCAGCCAGTGGAGCTTCAGGCGGGTGTCCTGGTTGCTGGGGTCGACCATGACGCACCGCCCCTCCTTGACTTTGAAGTCGCTGGCGGCGAGCAGATTCTTCTTACCCTCGGCGCTCTTAAAGGTGACGGCCCACACGTGGTTGTATTGGTACAATCCTAAGGCGGCCACCTCAGAGATCAGGGCCAATTCCGAACCAAGGAGTCGCGAATATGCTCGAGGCGGTAATGGCTCGTTCACACTTGCGAAATACGCACTCGCCGCCGATTGGATTCGCTCGCCGAAAATAGATCAGGCGGTTCACATTTGTTGCCGCCTGCGGAGTGCGCGGCGCGAGCGTCTCGCAGCTCCCCAACAGACGAGAGCTGACGAAAGCTCCCGAACCTCTTCCTTGCCCGCGCGCGTCTCGTCGCCATCGTCGCCAGATCGTCAGCGGGGATCTGAGGTCAGCAAGCGCCACTTCCCCCGTGCGTTCTGATTGGCTTGCGGCGAGAGAAAACTTTTTTCCGGCGTTCAAAATTGGTCCCAGAGCGATATTGCTCTCCGCCGGAAATTCTGCCTGCTTTCGTCGCCGGGCGTCAGAATTCTCGCAGATCCGGCCGCCGGTTCGCAAGTGTGAACGATGCATAAGGCCTCCCTCGCACATCGGCATGTAAAAAACTGTATTTAAAATAGTTGTACCTGTTGGGATCTGCGGCAGAATCATTTGGTAGTCCTGTACCTGTTACCGCGCTCCGTCAGAGCTCAAGATAACGCGTCCGTTCGCTATAGCTTCCGGAAGAGGAAATGATCAGTCACTAGACAGCGCCGAAACGGCAATACTTGAAAGACGCGTGCTTTTTATCCGCATCGGCACTAAATAGCTCAAATGAGCTCATAAAAAAGAGGCCTACCAAGGTTTGCACCCGAATTCCTGGATTCAGAGTCCAGACTGCTAATCGTTACACCAGACTGCTAATAGTTAATCGACTGCTAATTGTTACATCGATGACGATGCACCAACAGCCCTTTACGACGAGCTCGGACGCGGCCAGCAACTTCTTTTTGCCCTTCTCGCTTTTGAAGGTCATCGCCCACACATGGTTCATTTGAATTTGATACGCCCCAAGGGCGATAACCTCGGGGAGTAAGGCGAGACGAACCAGGGCGTCGTGGAACTCCTCGACGCGGTAAGAAAGCCCCTTGATGTCGGCGTGAAGAAAAACAGTATTTAAAACAACTGACCCTGTTAATAGTGGTGGCAAAACAACGGAGTACTCCTGCGTTCATCCTCGGTCCTGTTACCGCGGCCTAATGAGGCCGCTGAAACCGCTCCGACGGAGCTCATGATCACACGTCCTTTCTCTTTGGCGGCCGGAATTGAAATCCCCACTAGACCACGCCAGAACAGGAATACCTGAAAGACATTTGCTTTTTATCCGCATCGGCACCAAATAGCTCAACAAATGAGCTCATAAAAAAGAGGTCTCGCCTAGATTTGGACTCCGATTGCTGGATTCAAAGTCCAGAGTGCTAACCGTGAGACCCAGCACTTGCGACGCCGGGAATCAAACCCGGGCCGCCTGGATGAAAGCCAGGTTTCCAAGCCACTACACCATGCCGGAACGGGAATACCTGAAAGACAGTTGCTTTTTATCCGCATCGGCACCAAATAGCTCAACAAATGCACTCACAAAAAAGAGGTCTCACCGAGATTTGAACTCGGATTGCTGGATTCAGAGTCCAGAGTGCTAACCGTTACACCATGAGACCCAGCACTTCCGACGCCGGGAATCGAACCCGGGCCTCCTGGGTGAAAGCCAGGTATCCTAGCCACTAGACCACGCCGGAACGGGAATACCTGAAAGACTGTTGCTTTTTATTTGCATCGGCACCAAAAAGCTCAACAAATGCACTCATAAAAAAGAGGTCTCACCGAGATTTGAACTCGGATTGCTGGATTCAGAGTCCAGAGTGCTAACCGTTACACCATGAGACCCAGCCCTTCCGACGCCGGGAATCGAACCCGGGCCTCCTGGGTGAAAGCCAGGTATCCTAGCCACTAGACCACGCCTTTTTTTTTTCTTTTTTTTTCTTTATTGCCGCATTGAGACACACAACACTGAGAATACAAACAGCGAAAGACATTAAAACACCAGCCCGGCTTGGGCTAGTAGTGCTAGATTAAAACCTTTTCATGCTTAAAAGAGGTTCCACGCGTGGAATCCACTCGGGCACACTCTTCTGTGCCTTATACACCTCGAGCAAAGATGCAATACTCTCCCGGAAATATTCTTGCGCCTCGCGGGCGTCAACATCTGCGTGACGCAGAGCCATCCGAGACCTCCAAATGCTGTGCAGGCCCAGTAACATCATCGTATCAAACGGCACACCGGCCTCATTTTCGATGGGGAGGTACCTGATCCCGTGCACGTCCAGAGGTAAATCTTTGTTCAGGGTCCGTTGAAGAACGTCCCAGAGAAAGACGCCATCCCAACAATCAAGAAAAACGCGTTCGATGGTTTCTGGTTTTTTACACAAAAAACAGTGGTCGCCCCACGGGACGAACAGTCCTTTAGACGCCATCCATGTCTTTACAGATAACGTGCCTGTGTGCAAGTAGAAAAAGAATGTTTTAACCCCGGATGGAACCAGCATTCTCTTAACTCGTTTTAAAACGTCTTGGCCTGGGCCTGCACAGTACTGTGCTCGATACAAAGGTAAGGGCAAAACAACATCACAGAGATCCTTATACAACTTTTTGCGGGACACTTCGCTTAAATATTCGAAAGAAAAACGAGCTGTCAGGAATCGACATGAAACGACGACCTCCTTCATATAACCGTGAATGCGCCCTGGCACCCATGCCGAAGAAACCACAAACTCGGGCAGAGCGCTGCTCAGCCTCACTTGGCATACGGTGCGCAAAAAAGGGTCACCTACATCCCGCAGAAAGATAAAACGGTTCACAATTTGACGCAAAAACAAATGTGTCAATCCTAGTCCGCCGTTGCGGACGCTCCGAAAAAGGTTCAGACGACTCGTCCGTTCCCACACCGAGCCCCAAATAAACACAGCAAAAACCCGGTGCAGTTTCTGTATATTCACCCGGGAACAGTGCACGACTTGGAGCACATACCATAGTTTACTAACGAGAAACAGGTTGCAAACCGTCGCCCGAGCAAACATTGAGAATTCCCAACCTCTCCATTTCTCTGTTTTCTCCCTGAGCTCTGCCGCCTGTCCGCGCCAGTAGGTCTCGCTATCACTGTACCTCTCGAGGGGTACTCCCAAATAATTTACTGGAGTGGTTTGCCACCTTATGTTTTCAAATACGCTTGGAGTCGAACACCAGTTCCCATGCCAAAAACCCAGAGATTTGTCCCAATTGACAGCACTTCCACTAACGGCACAAAAATGTTTCACACTCTTCACCACTTCAACAACGCTTTCTTGATTTGTGCAGAAAGTAGCAATATCGTCCGCGTAGACTAGGATACGCACCTCAGAAGAAAAAAGCTTAAATCCATTAATACTGTTGTTTCTAATAATGCTCAGGCAAAAAGACTCGATATAGATGCAAAAAAGAAGGGGCGAAAGGGGGCATCCTTGGCGGACAGAACGGAGCACTTTGATGGGAGTTCCTAACGCTTTGTTAACTATTAGCCTTGTCGTAAAACCATTATACGCCATTCGCACTCCTTCGCGTACAACGGAGCCAACATTAACATTATCTAGGACTGATAAGAGGACGTCATGTGGCACCCGATCGAAGGCTTTCTCTAGGTCTATCTGCAGCATTGCTACACCAGCGTGCATGACGTCGCAACACTCCAGGACACTCCGCGCTTTATGAATGTTAGTGAAGATTGTTCTACCCTTTATGCCACATGTTATGTGGGGTCCTACAAGCTCTGTTATTACAGCTTGTAATCTCCTGGCCAATATTTTCATGAATATTTTATAGTCCACATTAGTTAAGCTTATGGGGCGATAAGACGTGACCTGTCGAAGCTTGATTATGTCCTCTGTCTTGGGTATCAGAACGGTGTGCGACGATAAAAAGGACGGCGGGAGGACTTTAAGCTCAAAGGCCTCGTTGAAAACGTTTGTTAATACGAAAGAAATATCATGCTTAAACGCCTTGAAGAAAGCGGCAGTTAACCCGTCAGGGCCCGGAGACTTTCCAGGGTTGAGGGCTTCAATCGCTAATTTTACTTCCTCTACTGTAATAGGGGCTTCCATACCTTCTTTCGTTTCGTCGTCTAGTCGGGGCATGAAAGACAAAAAGTCGCTTTTAAACCGCCCTACATGAACTGGGAAATGAGCAAACAACGCGCTATAGTAATTGTAAAATGCTTGTTCTATGTCTTTCTTTTCACTCGTGTCCACCCCTCCGCAGTCTATTTCAGCAACCTCATTGCGACGCGCGTTTCTTTTCTCAAGGCCGAGTGCACGCTTGGTGGGCGTTTCCCCCGCTGTTATCTTGACGGCCCTCGCTCTCACCAGGGCTCCGCGATAACGCTCTCTGTCGATAAGCTCTAGTCGCGCCTTTAAAGAACAAATGTCTTCTTTGAATACACCCGGAGTTTTGCACTCTTCTTTTATCAGTGTCTTCAAGTTAGTACGTAGCATCGTCTCGTTTTTCCTTTCTTCATGCTTTATTACGCTCGCTCTTTCTAGTGCCTTCATTTTAATTTCCTGCTTAAATCGCTCCCAGTTCGCCCCATACTCAGACATCCGCCCATTATCAATTTTTCCTACTTGGGCTTTGAAATCGTCGTCATCTAGAAGTGTCGAATTAAGCTTCCACTGCTCCCAGCAAAAAGAATTTCTACGTTCTTCTTTACTTCGAATGCAAAATGAGACCAAGCAGTGATCGCTAAAGGATACGGGGAGCACGCGATAATCGTAACATAACGGAACCAGTTCCAACGAGACGTACGCTCTGTCCAAGCGGGCGTGACTAGTCCCCTGAAAGTGGGTGAATTGGCCTCCCCGCCCACTTCTAAGACATTCCCCTACATCTTCAAGACCAAACTCATTAATTATATTAATCAAACTAGCGGTGCTCGCATCACGGTGCAGAGTAGAACTTGTTTTGTCGCTCGCAGAGCAAACACAGTTGAAGTCGCCAAGAAAACAAAGAAGGCGCTCGCAATTACAAAACTGTTTGATGAAATCAAAGAACACCTGCCTTTCCTCAGCTCTCGTTGGAGCATACACACAGATTACGCGCCATTCGGAAGACGACAATAAAAAATCGCAAATTATAAATCGCCCCGACGCGCACGTCGTCATTGCCTGAACGGTAGCTCCCAAACACTTGCGTACAAGCAGGATACACCCTGCCGACGTCCCGACCGCATGGCTGACGCAGACTTCGTACCTCGCTGTAAAAGGCCGCACCATCAGTTCCGTCTGCTCCTCACTCTCTACCTTCGTCTCCTGCACTGCGACAATATCCAAATCTCGCTCCGTCACGAGGCGGTATAGCTGGTTCTGTCTCCGCCTTGCTGAGAGCCCTCGCACGTTAAGAGTAGCAAGACGCAGTGTTCTCTCTAAAGACACCGTTGTTGAGGAGAGGCTGATCGAACGGCGCTTACCCTGAACAGCGTCGCGTCAGGCAGGGCACTACAGTGCGACTACAGTCACAGGGCCTGCTTGTCGCCGCGTGTAAGCGACGATGCCCGTAGCTTGGTAGGGACACGTACGCCCCTCCCGCTGCCGGTCTTCCATTCTTTCTCCAGCTGGCTAAGCCTTCGCTCCTGCAATGCTTCGACGACTTCGTCGTGACGGCGCTTTAGCGCTGCCCCGTCGACATCCATTCCCTGGGTGTCGGTGTCCTCGGCGTGAGCAGGAACGACGTTCACCACCTTGCCGACGGTCTCGGTCACTGACGTCTGTTGGCCATCCCCTTCGTTATCCACCGGTTTTGGGGGCTCACCGGGCCCGCCCCCTTCCGTGGTGGCCGTGACGGCTGCTTCCTTGGTCACTTGAGGCTTGTCTTGGGTAGCCGCCGACGCCGCCGCCTGTTCCGCTTCTTCCTCGTCCATGAGCAGCTCGGCGCTGTCCGCCGCTCCTTCGGTGCCACGCGCCACAGCCCGTGCATACGACCGGGAGCATTCGGTCCGCTCGTGCCCGAAGGCGCGGCACTCGGTGCACCTGGGGACACGGCAGTCGCGCCGGATGTGCCCCGAGGTGCGGCACCTGAGACAGATCGGGGGCCTGCCAGGAACCACCACCAGCACCGTGCCTCCGCTCAGACGCAGTTGGTGCGGGATGCCGTCGAGCGTAACGCCGTCGCGCAGCACCAGGCGGACCAGCCGGGTTGTTGACTCGGCGTTCTCGAAGTCCGGCACCCTCCATTTCTCACTCGTCACCTCCTTGACGTCACCGTACTCCGCGAAGGCTCTTCGGATGGTGTCACCGGTGACGTCGAACGACACCCAGTGCAGCTTCAGGCGAAGCTCGTGCCTTGCGGGGTCGACGACGAGGCACGTCTTGCCCTTGATGGCGAGCTGCCCAGCCTCGAGAAGCTTCTTCTTCGCCTCGTCCGTCCGCAGGTTAAGCAACCATACATGCGACATCTGGTAGGCTCCAATGATGCCTACCTCCCGGATTACTCCGATGTCCTTCAACGGCTGCCGAAAGTCTTCTATCCTGTAGGGACGTCCAGCGATGTCGCAGTGCAGTACCACCCCACGCTTCATCGCCTCACCGGACGGCAGCTGGGGCAACACAACCCTATAGTCCGAGCGATCAGAAAAAGACGAGTCACCACGGCCAGAAGCGGCCGTTATCGCAGCTCCGCAAGAGCTAGCCATTCTTGCGTCCGCACTCGACGAGCACCGGAGGCAGAATGCCACTAGACCACGCCGGAACGGGAATACCTGAAAGACAGTTGCTTTTTATCTGCATCGGCACCAAATAGCTCAACAAATGCACTCATAAAAAAGAGGTCACACCGAGATTTGAACTCGGATTGCTGGATTCGGAATCGAGAGTGCTAACCGTTACACCATGAGACCCAGCACTTCCGACGTCGGGAATCGAACCCGGGCCTCCTGGGTGAAAGCCAAGTATCCTAGCCACTTTTTTTTTTTTCTACCGACTGAGCTTTTTTTTTTTATTATAGAAGTATACATTTGGTACATACCAGCCACATGGCCAAGTCAGTGGTTGCCTACACTTCTAGGCATGCACACTACTAAAAGAAAACACACGAAATGTTTCGAGCCTACAAACAGAACACTTGGACCCACCCTCTTTCTAAAATCTTTTTTGCCAGGGCGGCTTTGCGTTGCGGGCCACAACGCTTTTTTTAATTTGTTGTTTTATCTGGAGCCAGGCGTGGTTGACATCGTCTGGTACTGTGCTAACTGCGCTCAGTGTCCACTCTACTCTCTCCCGAAACAACTGCCGCGCGGTTTTCCGCACAGGCGCCGCCTCCACATGTAATGTCCGGCACAACCAAAGCGAGTGAAGGGCCATCGCAACCAACGACTCAAACTCCACTCCCCGTTCCTCACCAAAGTACAAAAACTTGAGCGATTCCCAGCTTGGCTCAAAGTTACATTCAAAAATATAGCGAAAATCCGCCCAGAAACAGAAGGCGCCCTTACAATCCAGAAACACATGAAGGAGCGTTTCCCGCTCACCACAGAAACTGCAGTTAGTTCCGATTGGAAGATAAAAGCCCTTGTTTTCTAACCAAGTTTTCACTGGCAGGGTTTATGTGTGAAAACGAATGAAGAAGTTTTTGGTTTTGGGAGAAACAGGGAGGCTGCGCAATCGCCTGAGGACGTCTTTTCCAGCTGATGATTCGAAACCATTTCTGTACAAAGGAGCTGGAAACATGCTGCTGACTGTGTCCCAATAGAGTTTTCTCTTTTTAACTTGCTGGAGATACTCCCACGAGTACCTCGATTCACAAAATTTGATTGCTTCCGCAATTTGTTTGTAGAACCGTAGGCACATAGCTGCTTTCGGTTGCTCCGATGTGCCAACCACCCACTGGCTAAGGTGCGCACTCCCAAGGCTCTGGAATGACCACCGCGTGATTGCATCATTCGAGTCTCTAAACAAAAAGAACCGACTTATTTTTACTTTGAGGGCCACGTGCACCAAGGCGAATCCCCCAGCATTAAGACGAAGAAAGAGATTTGTGCGCCTCGTTTTCTCCATTGGCGACTGCCGAACAAATGTTGCGAAGAGCCGATGGGCCTTGGACGCCGTGCTGGCGTCGATTGGAATAGCCTGGGCCGCGTACATCAAACTAGGAAAGGGTACAGTGTTACACACAAAGTGTCTCTGGATAAGATGGATTTGTCTCGTGCGCCATGGCAGGAGTGACGCTCTCATCTTCTGAAGCTTGACCGACCACGTTTCATGGCTAGGAGGCGTCAACGTGAGCGGCACGCCAAGGTACTTTTCCAGGGAGGACGACCACTTCATCCCTAACACACTTGATGGCTTGCAGGCCCAGTTACCCAGCCACGTACCTGTAGATTTGGCTAGGTTAAGACGAGCTCCCGATACGGCACAGAAATCTCGAATTATGTCCAAAGCCCTCAAAAGCCCCTTCTCTTCGGAAAAAATAATAGAAACATCGTCTGCGAATGCCAGGATTTTTAGTTGTTTAGTTGGCTGTTGAAGCCCTCGAATTCCTTCATCCATTTCGATAGCCTTGCACAGTGGCTCTAAGTACAGCGCAAATAGCAGTGGGGACAGCGGGCACCCCTGCCTGACAGACGCCTGTACACTGATCTTTCCTGTCTTTTTTCCATTTACTAATATTTTGGTAGATATGTCGTTGTAGCACAGGTGCACCCAATCGGAAAGAACGTCGCCTACGTTGATGCGTTTTAGGATTACGAACAAGAATTCATGGTCCACCCGGTCGAAAGCAGGACTCAGGTCAATTTGAAGGGCCGCAAGGGGCGTGTTGAACGCTTCTGCCGCTTCGCATACTGTTCGCATAGCATGGAGGTTGTGCGCAATTGACCGCGACTTGATCGCGTAGGTCTGGTGATCTCCGACCACTTCCGCAATACCTCTCTCCAGCCTTCGAGCTAAGATTCTCGTCAAAACTTTATAGTCTGTACACAAGAGACTTATTGGCCTAAAATTGCTTACTGAAGGTATGTCATTGCCGGAATGCGGCTTGGGAATGAGTACCACTAGGGACTGGCGCATGGTGGGTGGTAAGAGCTTTCTTTTGAATATATCTTTGAACACTTTCTGTAGGAGAGGTGCCAACTGGTCTAGAAACTTCTTGTAAAATGCCGCACCTATGCCATCGGGCCCGAGTGACTTGTTTGACGGCATTTTTCGGATTGCCCTCCGAATTTCGCTTTCCACAATTTCAGTGTTGGTACGTTCGCGTACTTCTTCGCTTACTTCCTTTTGAAGCTGCTGTAGCATGCTTTCCGCAAGACGGCCATCGCAGGCGTTTTTCTTTTGAAACGTTCGAACATATTCCTCGTAAAACACGTCTGCAATTTCCTCTTGCGTGGAAACGCTCTGTCCGTTTTCGTCTCTTATCTGCCGGATAGTGTTGCACTTGATTCTTTGCTTCTCAAAGAACTGAAAAAGCTTTGAAGGTTGTTCATCTCGCTCGACCAGTTTTTCCCAGCTCCTCACCACAGCCTTCATGTACCTTTCTTTCATCAGAGTCAAAAGCTCGCATTTTATGGCTTTTATGTCTTCTCTAAACTCTCCAGGCGATGAGGCGTCTGCCGCAATGAGAGTTTTTAAATTATGCAACAGTTCTTTTTCCTTTAAATTTTTTTCCCTGGCCTTCCTTTCCCCATATGACATGGCTTCACTTTTCACTTCCGCCTTCAAAATCTCCCAGCTTACAGCATCAAAAGCCGAGTTTTCGGCTGCTAACCGCAGTTTTTTTTTTTTATGATGGTTGAAAACTCGTCATCTTCAAGGAGGCTCTCGTTTAGCTTCCAGTGCCCGCTAGTACGCGGAGTTGAAGGATGGCTTGTGCCAGCTTTCCACTCAAAAGTTACTAAGCCGTGGTCTGAGAAAGGAACAGGTGAAACATCGTAGCGGGCGTCATTGAATTCAAATTCGTCCGATATATAAATTCTGTCCAAGCGCGCGCGAGAATCACCCTGCCAGTGGGTGTAGCGTTGCGTGTTGTTGGGACGCGCAAGTTCAATTACATCTATTAGATTGTTTTCCTTTAAAACCGAACGCAGAACTTTCACACTATTATCTGCCGGTGCCCGCCTAGGAAAGCGATCTTCGGAACTATCAACACAATTGAAATCACCGGCTAGAATGACCTTCGCTGGCGTATCAACTACCGAGTTAATCAGCTCAAAAAACCTTTTCCGCTCGCTCATGTTGTTTGGCGCGTACAAGCATATCACCCTTATCAAAGTGTTCGCTAAAATGCAGTCGACATAGCTGATTCTGCCGCAATCGTCATGTCCTATATCAGGGCATACTCTCAAGAAATGTTTTCTGCGAACGAACACCGCGCATCCGCCGCTTTTTCCGCTCGAGTGCGAAACAAAAACCTGATAATGTCTCTTGAAAAATTCACGCGTGCTTTCTTCTTGCTCCCTTGTTTCAATTTTAGTTTCTTGGACACAGGCTAAATCGATCCGCTTTTCTAGCAACAAATCTAAAAGCCATTGCTTCCGCATGGAAGCGACGAGACTTACTGCATTAAGCGTGCCAACGACTGTCATGATTGAGTTGTGGGATAACACATCACGCCTGCCCAGGGTGCACAATAAGCCATCGTAGAGTGTGAGCAAGCAAACAAATCGGACAATTTTTCCTACCGGTTGACGTATTTCTGGGAAGTCCTGGTTTGGGATCACGTAGTGTTCAGGGCGGATGCGTTGTCAAGAGAAGACGCTCCGACTTCCACCGGCTTGAGGGAAGATGGAGCAGTGTCCGTTTTTTTCCATCGCTTGCCACTCACGATGGTGTAGCGTTGGTCGGCTGCGTTATTTCGGACGGTTTCCTTCACTTTGCGCTTGATAGTCGTTTCGTTGCTCGAGGCCTCCCCGAGCTCCATCATGTCGTCGACCGGTACCGGAGCCTGGGGCTCCGGCTGCGTTTGCTGGACGGCTTGTTCAGAGTGAGGCGTGGCGCGGTCGTCCTGGAGTGGAGCCTGTCGCTCCAGCTGCTGCTCCGGTTGCTGTTGGGAAAGTGGGTGCGTGGCCTCACAGGATGCGGTGATTGAAGCCACCTGACCTCCCGGAGTCCCCGAGTTCTCGGGGCCGCCAGAGATGCCCGTCTCGTCCATGTCGCCCTGATCCATGTAGTGCTCGAACTCGTCCTCTTGAACTGCCATTCTCGTTCTGGAGGCGTAGCTCTCGACGCAGTCGTCCTCCTCGTGCCCGAACGTACGGCACACTTTGCACCATGGCGTCCGGCATTGTTTCCGCAGATGTCCAACCTTCCGGCATCGGAGACACAATGGTGGCCGACCCGGAATTGACACCAACGCAGGGCCTCCCATGACGGTGACTTGGTGGGGGATAGAATCCACCGTGTTGCCTTCCTTCAGTTCGATCGTAACGGTTCTGGTCGTTGTCTCTATTTCTTCAAAACCAGGTCGGCGCCATTTGTCCCTCGCGACTTTCTTCACTTTGCCGTAACTGGTGAACGCCTGCACGACTGCTTCATCCGGAACGTTCGTAGGCAGCCAGTGTACCTTGAAGGTCTTCTCGCTGGTGTTGGGGTCGATGACGACGCATGTTTTTCCCTTGATCACGAGTTCCCGCACTTTCACCATTCTTTCCTTCGCCAACATGTTGTGTAGAGTCAGTATCCAGACGTGATTATACTGGTAAGCACCAAACCCGGCAATGTCCTTGAGGTTGATGGCAGACTTCAGTGCGTCGGCGAAGTCGTCGATTTTATAGGGTCTCCCCGACGGGTCGCAGTGCAAAATGACAGCATTAAAAGAAGACCGACCTGTTGGCAGAAGCATCCTGTATTCCTGGTGGGCGTTGTTTCCTGGCTGAACAGTTGATTTCCGGCTAGTGCTAGCCGTTATCGCCGCTCCGACGGAGCTCATGATAAGACGTCCGTCGCGCTCGGCAGCCGGAAGTCGAATCCAGGTATCCTAGCCACTAGACCACGCCGGAACGGGAATACCTGAAAGACAGTTGCTTTTTATCTGCATCGGCACCAAATAACTCAACAAATGCACTCATAAAAAAGAGGTCTCACCCAGATTTGAACTCGGATTGCAGGATTCAGAGCCCAGAGTGCTAACCGTTACACCATGAGACCCAGCACTTCCGACGCCGGGAATCGAACCCGGGCCTCCTGGGTGAAAGCCAGGTATCCTAGCCACTAGACCACGCCGGAACGGGAATACCTGAAAGACAGTTGCTTTTTATCTGCATCGGCACCAAATAGCTCAACAAATGCACTCATAAAAAAGAGGTCCCACCGAGATTTGAACTCGGATTGCTGGATTCAGAGTCCAGAGTGCTAACCGTTACACCATGAGACCCAGTCCTTCCGACACGCGAATCGAATTTTTTTTATTTCTTTATTGCAGAAGGGTTGCAAAAACGGTCATGTCACTTTAAAAAAAGGCTCTGCAAGACTTATTGCAGGGCACATTAAAATCCTCGCATTTCGAGGAGCGGTTTACAAATGTCTAGCCACTCGGGCTTCGCTTTACGGTTTGAAAAAACACTTTCCACTTGCTTCACAAGGCTGAAAAAATAATGATGCACTTCTTTCACACTGGGGTCGGCATGACGGACCGCCATCCGCGACCTCCAAATACTGCACAAACCCAACAACATAATCATATCAAAAGGTATGCCATCATCATTACTCACATTCAAAAAACGTATGACTGATTGGCTAATGCACAGTTCTTTCTTCAACGTGCGCTGGAGCACATCCCAAAAGAATACCGCATCCCAGCAAAAAATGAAAACGTGTTCGATGGTCTCAGGTTTCTTACACAAAGTACACTCTACCGACCACGGAACATCAATACCCTTACCTTCAAGCCACACCTTAACGGGCAGTGTATTGGAATGCAATTTAAAAAAGAACGTTTTAACGGAAGGGGGAACGCACATATTCTTCACTCGCTTGAGCACATCTTGGCCCCCGCTACAGACTACAGTCCTATACAACGGGTCTGGAAACAAACTTATCAATAAATCGCGTGTAAGCGTTTTCTTGCGAACAGCGGACAAATACTCAAAAGAAAAACGGGCAGACAAAAATAACACCGCGTCTACCACCTCCTTTTGGAATCCCACTAATCTCTTAAGTTCGCCGCCATGGGACGAAACAAGAAAAGATGGCAAATGAGAAGACAATTTGGTTTGTATAAACGTACGTATGAAAGGATGCTCTTGGTCTCGTAGAAAAAAGGATCGGGACACAATCTGTTTGGAAAACAAATGCGAGAGACCGAGACCACCGTGACGAATCCGATGGAAAAGATTGTCTCTCCTCATCGGCTCCCACTTTGAATTCCAAATAAACGTGGCAAAAACACGGTGAAATTTCTGCACATTCAAGCGAGCACAATGAATAGCCTGCATCACGTACCATAATTTTGCAATGAGGAAAATATTACACACTGTCGCTCTGGCAAATATGGACAGTTCACGCTGCTTCCAACGGGAAGCGCGCCTGTCCAGGTCGGCGGCGACTCCCGACCAATAGGATTTGCTTTGCCTATAACATTTTAGTGGCACACCGAGGTAATTGCATGGCACACGGTCCCAACACACCCCTTCAAACACCGAAGGGGTTGTGGCCCACTCTCCGTGCCAAAACCCACGGCACTTGCTCAAATTTATAGCTGCCCCTGTAGCCTCACAGAAGTTTCTTGCCAACGTCACAGCCGCGCGGATACTTGGTTTATCGCTACAAAAAACCGCGACATCATCTGCATAGCTCATGACTTTTATCTCCTCATTTTCCAACCGAAATCCGTGACATTGCTTGCTGTTCTGAACGCTTAAACAAAAAAGTTCCAAATAGAGGTTAAACAATAACGGCGACAAGGGACATGCTTGTCTTACGGATGTTCGCACACGTATCGGTTCAGTCAACTCCCGGTTCACAAGGAGCCTAGTGGTACACTCTTGGTACGCCATTTTAACCCCGTCCAAAATACGCTCGCCCACATTCACGTGCTTTAAAACATCAAAAAGGACATCGTGCTTAACTCGATCGAAAGCCTTATCTAAGTCCAGTTGAAGCATGGCAACTTGGCCCATGCCATCGTCACATGCCTCCAAAACAGTTCGGGCAACGTGCACATTAGTCAAAATAGATCGACCCTGTATTCCACAGGTATGATGCTCTCCAATGAGCTGGTAGGCAACACTCTGGAACCTCCTCGCTAGGAGTTTAGCAAAAATCTTGTAATCTACATTACACAGAGTTATCGGGCGGAAACCAGTGACTTGACGTAGTTTCGCAACGTCATCGCTTTTGGGGATTAACACAGTGTATGTACGTGAAAAAGACGGCGGCAGTACTTTCCTTTCGTATGCTTTACAAATAACTTCTAAAAAAAGCGGGGTGATTACGCTCTTGTATTTCTTATAAAATTCGGCGCATAGCCCGTCCGGTCCTGGCGTTTTCGAGCTCGGCAAATCGTCTATTGCTCTCTCGACCTCTTGAAGAGTGATCGGCTCTGTGAGATTTTCCTTCTCCTCTTCCGTTAGTTGCGGCAGGGACTCTATAAGTTTTCCACACATAGGGTCCTGCCTTCCTTTAACTTGGGTTTCAAAAACTTGCCTATAGTGTGCGACAAAAGCCTGCTCAATACTACTTGGGCTCGTGTTAATCACTCCGTTGTACTCGATTTCGCCAATTTCGTTGCGAAGCGCGAACCTTTTCTCATCTGCCAAAGACCGTTTAGTAGGCTGCTCTCCCATCAAGTACTTCTCTGATCGAGCCCTAACAATGGCTCCGCGGTAACGCTCTTGATGAAATTGCGCCAGGCGTTGCTTAACTGTTTCCAAATCTTTAAGAGCTGTGCCGGGTCGCTCACACTCGGCTCTGGACAGAGCTTGCAAATCTTCGATTAAGCCACGTTCGTCGCAACGTGCCTCGTACGCTAAGATCGACGACCTTTCGATAGCAAGCTTCTTCACTTCCTGCTTGATGAGCTCCCATGTCTCGAAAATATCGCCCCTTGCGGTTTTAAAAAAACGTTTTGAAGACGTTATCTACCGCTGCAAGAAAACTTTCATCATCAAGCAGTTTTGTGTTAAGATTCCACAGCTTCCAGTTAAACTTGGCCTTCGCCGGCGCTTTTTCGCCGATTGTTGTCGAAATCATGCAATGATCCGAAAAAAACACTGGTGTGACGCGATACTTTCTTAACATTGCTGCCACGGAGGCCGATACGTATACTCTATCTAGGCGCGCATGAGACGACGCTTGGAAATGGGTGAAACGAATCTCGCTCGTTTCATTCGTCACCACTCCGGCGTCAACCAAGTCAAAGTCTTCAACTAGTTCGCTTAAAACTTGCACACTCTTGTCACTGCTCCGCCTCAGGGGCGTCCTGTCTGCTGCCCTTACAACGCAGTTGAAATCGCCCAACAACACAATCGTTTTATCACATTCTAGAAAACGGCGTAAGCCAATAAAAAAGGAAACACGGTCTTTAACCGTACTAGGCGCATACACACAAACAATTCGCCACTGAAAAGACGCCAAGGAAAAATCGCACATGATGAACCGCCCTTCTGTGTCGGTGGTTACAGCTAACTCCGACAAGGGCAGGGACTTTTTAAGAAAAAGAAAACATCCGGCAGAAAAACCAACCGCGTGGGTGACACAAACTTCGTACGACTGCAGAAAAGGTCTAAGAGCACTAGCAACCTGTTCCTCCTCAGCCATTTTAGTCTCTTGCACCGCTAAGAAATCGGGTTTCTCTTTAAGCAGCAAACGCTGCAATTGGTATTGTTTTTTCCTGGCGCTCAAACCTCGAACATTTAGCGATGCGACCGTTATTGCTGGTTGGAACGTACAAATCATGTGTTTTGCTGTAGCACTTGCCTTGGCATTCGGACGTCAGTCTTTGTAACCAGGCGTCAGCCGCCTTACTTGCTGTTGAGTCGCCTCCGGTCATCTGGGGTTAAGGTGGGCGTGGGCTGGAAACGCCCCTTCTTTGTCCTCTCCATCCAAGGGTTGGGCCTGGGTGTCATGCCCGGCGTCGATGGAGGGTTCTCGTCGAGACCACGCTTGATGGACTCGGTAACTTCGTCCATAGTGTCGTGACCTTCGGAAGGCGCCTTCTCGAAAGTCGGGGGGGAGGCCTCGCGCGGGGCTACGGTCTTCTCCATTGGCGTCGCCGTGGGAGGGGATGCCGCGCTGCCTGGTTCAGGAAAGCCACCAGCCACCTCCTTCTTGTTTTTTACAGGTGAGACTTCAGTCGAGCCTTCCGCTCCAACAGGATGACTGCAGGGCTCACCAGACGGTGGAGCTTCGTCTTGTTGTCCCTGAGCGGAACGCTCAGCCTCGTCGACATCCATGGTTAGGGGCGAAAGGTCTTCCGCCGCCGCTCCACCAGTTACTCGGGCGTAGGTCTTTACGCACTCTTCCTTCTCGCGGCCGAAACGTGACCACACCGAGCACTTAGGCACGCGGCAGTCGCGCCTGATGTGCCCGGCACGCTTACAGCGCAGGCAGACCGGCGCCCTCCCTGGGATTACGATAAGGACGTTCGCCCCCTGAAGCCGCAGCTGATGAGACATTCCGTCGGGCGTGACGCCACTCTTCAGCGTCATGGGCGCCACCCGGGTAGTCGACTCGATGCCCTCGAAACCCTCGACGTGCCACTTCTCACGTGCGACTTCTGTAACCTTGCCGTAGGGTTCCAAAAACTTGCTCACCGCGTCGTCGGTCACATGATACGGGACCCAATGGAGGCGTAGACGAACTTCCGTGCTGCTGGGGTCGATGACAACACACCTCAGGTCCTTCACCTTCAACTCTTTGCAGTCGATGAGCCGCTTCTTGGCTTCCGGCGTTCGCAGCGTGGCTAACCAGACGTGGTTCATCTGGAAAGCACCGAGCGCCACAATCGCGGACAGGACGGCGCACCGCTTCAGTTCTTGCCGGAAATCTTCAATACGATAGGGGCGGCCTCTCAAATCGCAGTGCAAAAGAACTGAATTTAAAATCGTTGCCCCCATTGGGATGGGAGGCAGCACCACCTTGTAGTCCTCGGCAGACGTTGACGCAGCATAAGTAGAAGTACCGCGGCCAGCTGGGGCCGTTGTCGCAGCTCCGTTGGAGCCAGCAATCCTGCGACCGTTCTCGGCGAGTGCCAGAAGCAGAATCACGCGAATCGAACCCTGGCCTCCTGCGTGAAAGCCAGGTATCCTAGCCACTAGACCACGCCGGAACGGGAATACCTGAAAGACAGTTGCTTTTTATCTGCATCGGCACCAAATAGCTCAACAAATGCACTCATAAAAAAGAGGTCTCACCGAGGTTTGAACTCGGATTGCTGGATTCAGGTCCAGAGTGCTAACCGTTACACCACGAGACCCACCACTTCCGACGCCGGGAATCGAACCCGGGCCTCCTGGGTGAAAGCCAGGTATCCTAGCCGCTAGACCACGCCGGAACGGGAATACCTGAAAGACAGTTGCTTTTTATCCGCATCGGCACCAAATAGCTCAACAAATGCTCTCATAAAAAAGAGGTCTCACCGAGATTTGAACTCGGATTGCTGGATTCAGAGTCCAGAGTGCTAACCGTTACACCATGAGACCCAGCACTTCCGACGCCGGGAATCGAACCCGGGCCTCCTGGGTGAAAGCCAGGTATCCTAGCCACTAGACCACGCCGGAACGGGAATACCTGAAAGACAGTTGCTTTGTATCTGCATCGGCACCAAATAGCTCAACAAATGCACTCATAAAAAAGAGGTCTCACCGAGATTTGAACTCGGATTGCTGGATTCAGAGTCCAGAGTGCTAACCGTTACACCATGAGACCCACCACTTCCGACGCCGGGAATCGAACCCGGGCCTCCTGGGTGAAGGCCAGGTATCCTAGCCACTAGACCACGCCGGAACGGGAATACCTGAAAGACAGTTGCTTTTTATCTGCATTGGCACCAAATAGCTCAACAAATGCACTCATAAAAAAGAGGTCTCACCAAGATTTGAACTCGGATTGCTGGATTCAGAGTCCAGAGTGCTAACCGTTACACCATGAGACCCAGCACTTCCGACGCCGGGAATCGAACCCGGGCCTCCTGGGTGAAAGCCAGGTATCCTAGCCACTAGACCACGCCGGAACGGGAATACCTGAAAGACAGTTGCTTTTTATCTGCATCGGCACCAAATAGCTAAACAAATGCACTCATAAAAAGAGGTCTCACCGAGATTTGAACTCGGATTGCAGGATTCAGAGTCCAGAGTGTTAGGCGACCTTGAGCAAAGCAGGAATATTTGTGATCATAATGAAATGTCACTGCGAACTCAAAAATAGTGGCTGCCTGCGTACGTCCTTTGTATTACTATTCCTTCTGAATTCTGTGTTCATTATTGTGGCTGTTCGGGACCAGGCGGAACTTGGTGGTGCTTTTTTTCATTCTGACCTTACTTCGGACAGCTTCGTACTCATAGAAAAACACACTAGCTTCTCTACATAATCTCACTCCTTCTAAAACAAAATTGTGTGTATGTTTATACAGTCGAAAGTTAGTCTGCCTCAGTGGGCGTCTGGTGTCTCAGCTGTAAATGAGTAATTTAGCCAGCGCGCTACAACCGCTAGCCTAAGGTCTTTAACGCGCACCACGCAGTAGTGATACACGACCGCACGCCAGTACGATGCCCATCCAGATCGAAACGGGCAGGGGCGGGGATCCTCTCCTTCTCGTTGGAGATACCCTCCGTGTATGCTGTAATTGGAAAAAAAGAAAACGCAATAATCAGCACACACACACATTAGCAACATTGCTTTGTAATACTTTTTCTAAATAGGCTCCTGGCTCAGGACCAAAACAAAACAAGACTTTTTTTGTGCGATGAATAGTTTTGGCACGAACGATTTGGCCCGGATTTCTCTGAACATACCCTGTATAACCTTAAAGTTAGGGTGACCATATTCCTCAAGGTAGAAAACGGGACATCCCAGCCAGTGGAAGAAGGGGGGGGGGGGGGGGGGGGGGGGTACTAAGGATATAGATTGGTCAAAAACAATTAATGAAAGAACTGCTCTTATTTCAAAACGGTACCATATTGCACTAATGCCCCAGGGCCTAGGGAACAGTCACACTCACGGTTCAGTTGCATGCACTCATTTGGAAGGTCCTGCTTTGGGTCCGTCGTTGGTGTGGGAGTATATTGCCGACAACCGAAGTTTCCTAAGCAGGACTTTATCCGGCAAGACTCGGTTGTAAAAGTCTGCCCACATATATATGTGAAGTTGAAGCACACGTGAGTGCTATATCCGGTAACTCAAAGAATATTTCTACACTCACGCCTTCGCGAGAGAAAAAGTGTTTGTGGGCAAGAACAGTTCTAAATATTACTCTCTTGGTAATTTTTTTTAAGTACCTACGGTAATGTTTATAAATTATACTTGTAACGAGTAGACATAGTTTCGGATTGATTTACCTCGCATGGTTCTTTATTGGGACAAAAAACGGGACATGGTTCTTCATTGGGACAGAAAGACGGAACGGCAGAAGCGGACCTCAAAAACGGGACTGTCCCGGCCAAAACGGGACGTCTGGTCACCCTACTTAAAGTGCACCATTACGATTTCGGCGTACTTTACACCACCATTGTGCTTCCTATGTGCATGACATTTAAAAGCCGAATCCGCAAACAGTTCACAATAATTGATGCTTATTAAGCCGTGTGCTTTGTGTGGGGTCTTTAAGTTCAAAGCATCCGAAGTGCGCGTCCGTCTGCATTTGCACAGTATACAGAAGAGGGGAGAATGCGGCCGGGACTGCTGCTTTCACTCCTTTCAGCATATAGCTCAAGGATTCCCTAAATTGGCTTATAGAGGTCATTTCACTGCGCAGAACGTAAAAAAAAAAAAACAAGCTTGAAGGTCGCACAGGCAGTCTAGAAAACCGATTACATCGCGTTATTTTTTTCTTTGCGCCATAAAACGTTGTGTAATCATAATCATAACATCAATGGGACTACAGAAGATTGCATTAAAGTTCCCAATTGGGTCTGTTTTATACTGCACAGCCACTGTCTGTACACAAGTCAACTAGCTCTACACATACCGCTCAGCACACCACTGCTAGGCTGAATCAGATAAGTGTCACACTTGCCAAGCTTGAAGTACAGTCGTGATCTATACGAAGGTGAACAAGCAATCGTTGACGGCCCAGTTTTGGGAGCATCATGGAGCAGCTGACTTGCTCTCCTTTTCAAATGCCTTGCGAACCAAGTGTGGTAAGTAGTCTGATAAGGAGAAAACGTCACCACAGACAGCACTGAGCAGTTGATACTCACCTGTCTACCTTTATATGTATCAAGTCTCTACCTGGGAGAAGTTGCCAGTGTGTGTGCAGCACAAACGGCTGTATTGAAATCTCAAGAGGATGAAAGTTCAGAACAGGCTTGGTAAGGTTTCACATAGCAAGTATGCCCATGCAAATTTCACTTTCTAAAACATAAAAATGCATTTTAAATTGTCACCCAGGACAAGCTGCTCTTACACAGCTGTATATATCAGGCAGCTTACCATCAACAATCTTTGCAGACTGCCATGGACCTGAACCTCGGCCTAGACGATGCTAGCTTCTGTTGGCGAGGGCTGCACTGAGTAGAAAGGTGAAAAATGTGCTGTAGATTATGTGAAACAAACAAACAAAAGCAATCCTATCATGCACAATTCGCTTGAGGCACTGACAAATAAAAATCAAAGGTTGGGTCAATTATGTTAACGCAATATACTTCAAACACGTACCATGAGTGCTGGCAAGATATTTGCTGCCTTCAATCTAGGTAAGCTTGTAAATTTACATGCTAAATAACAACTAACTTAAAAGCTGAAATATATTTCGATGGAACTGCAAAAATCGAAGACTAGCTCTGCAAATATAGGGCTATCTGGTACACCATATTTGAGTAGAATCGGATTACAGCGTCCCCCTTACAAAGACAGGAGCAAACCAAGTATAGAGTCTGCCGTGCCACTACAACAGAAACAATGGTATTAAGATCTCGTGGAGATCAGAGTTCGGAGCAAGAGTGACAGGCTTTGGCACGACAAATATGCCAATGTCATTATTCATTTTTGCGTATTGTACGGTGACAGTGCAGGGAAACAATCACACACCAGGGGGGCTATGTTCGACAAATGTTTCGTTTCTCCTAAAAGAAACGGAAGTGACAGAAGTGACGATATCGCATCTGATTGGTTAGAAGCTCAAATGACGGAAGTTCCCTCTTTCGTCATTGGAGCCTCCAGCCAATCAGACGCAATATCGTCACTTCTGTCACTTCCGTTTCTTTTCAGGAGAAACGAAACATTTGTCGAACATAGCCCCCCAGATACTCAGAAAGACAAGCACACGCGCTGAACGTATAACTCTTGTGTATTCGACTACTTCATTCTTCTCTTCAACGTCTAGATTGACATCCCAGATCGGGATAAGCAGAAGAAATAGCACGAAATACAAGAAAAAAAGCGAAAGACAAGACAAAAAAAAAAGGAAAAGACAAAAGAAAAAAGTAAAAAAACGAAAAAGAAAACAATTCATTCCTCTCCCTCACCGCTATCGTTTAGATAGAAATTGGAGCTCTTTGGCCGACAGCGCTATAGAAGGACTACTTACACACTTGTCCTTCAGATGCTCTATTCTTTGTGCTTTCATTATTTCTCTTGTCAGTGGGTCTCAAATCCTATCTATTACGGTACAATTTTCAAAATGTGCTACGCAACCCCAATCCTGACAATATATTCTCAAGTGTCCAGCGACAACTCGATGGGTATTATAAAAATGCTCCCTTAAACGATCATTCAAACACCCGCCGGTCTGGCCTAGATGCTACTAACCACACTAGTTATGTAGACCAGACTGGCAGTGTTTAAATGATTGTTTAAAGGAGCATTTTTATAACACTTACTGAGTCGCCGCTGGACATTTGGGAACCCACTGTCCGGATTGTGGTTGTGTAGCACATTTTGAAAATTGTTCCCTAATAGGTAAGAGTCGAGACCCATTGACAAGAGAAATAATGGAAGCGCAAAGAATAGAGCATCTGAAGAACAAGTGTGTAAGTAGTCCTTCTAAAGTGCAGTCGACCAAAAAGCTCCAATTTCAAAACTTAAGGATTGCAGTGAGGGAGAGGGTTGACTTGTAAGAGCTTCCTATTTTAGTTTTTTTTTTTTTGTTTTCGTTTCTTTCTTTTTTTTTGTGTGTGTGTGTGTGCTGTTCTTCGCTTCTTTTTTTTTTCTTGTATTTTGTGCTATTTCTTCTCCTTATCACGTTCTGGAAAGTCAATCCAGACGTTGAAGAGTAGAAAAAAGTAGTCGAATACACGAGGGTTTTAAGTTCAGCGCGTGGGCTTGTATTCCTGAGTATCTGGTGTGCGATTGTTTCTCTGCGCTGTCACCGTAGAATACGGTTTACCAACTCGCCCAAGCATCCATTCCATCATTTCTGCAACATTAAAATGACTCTGAAAGTGCGAGCACCTTCAGGGTGTATTCACGTAAGTCTTGCAAGTGTTGAATTGTAGGTACAGCGCCCTGGTTGTGTCCATGTGCGATATATGACCAAATACCACAGAGACCGATAGTGCAAAGTTCTCCGAAAACCAAAGGGCGCGGTGGCGAGCGGCAAGAGTGGCACTGTTCACCACTTTCGCCGTTCGTTCGTGTTGGTGTGTTGCTACTAACAAGTGCGCCAATGGGAAGGCTTCAGCCATTATTGGGAACACTAAATAAACAAATACAAAATACAAATACAACACGCACATCAATACTGGATGCAAGTAGTGACGCACTTCTGGTTGGGTTCTGTGGATAATTTATACAGCGTGTAGTTGGTCAGCCATTTCAAAGTTGCGATGAGTTGCTCGCTCTAGATGAGCACTTTAGCCAGTGCAGTACGACTGCTAGCCAGGGGTCTTCAACCTGCACCACGCAGTAGTGATACATGACCGCACGCCGGTACGATGCTCATCCAGATCGAAATGGGCAGGGGTGGGGATTGAACCCAGGATCCCTGAGTTCTGCAGCGCAAGCTTTCGCTCCACGTGCTCCGAGTTGGTGTGCGCTCGCCCAGTCGGCCACCGATCCCGCAACGCAAGGCAACGCAACGCACTACTGTTGTAAACTCTTTAATTCCGCTTACGAATGAAATGCGCAATTCCCATACAGGCTTTCATTCCACGTGAGTGGCATCAGAATTGCTAAAGGTCAGCTCATAAATACTGTCTGTGTTAAAAACAATCCTAGCAGCAATAAGTTGCTATTATATTGCTCGATATATGGAGCACTTTACCATGAACAGTCTTGGCAGTCTTCCATGAAGCCAGGACGTCAGCAGAGAACACTGACATTCTGTGTCGTCTTAGGTCACTCACATCAGGATGGCAAAAGTGAATGCCAACGTCTAATTAGGAAAAGCTGCAGTAAGTATCAAGATGAAAACACAGATTAGAATATATGATAAAAAATATCTTGGACCAACTTAAAAAAAAGTGAAAGCCGTTTACAACTCCCTGTAACACCGAATTAGAGCGCAGCTCTTGAGGAGGAGGAGGGAAGGGTAGTGGGGGGGGGGGGGTCACGTGACCTTGTGGGGGTCACGTGACCTTGGGGTGTCACGTTACGTCGGGGGGTCACGTGACCTTGGGGTGTCACGTTACGTCGGGGGGTCACGTGACCTCACGTGACGATGACGATGCCGATGACGACATCAGTGACGTCACTGATGACGTCATCAGTGATGATGACGATGACGATGCGGATGCCGGTGACGTCATCAGTGATGATGACGTCATCGGGGGGGGGGGTCACGTGACCCCCCCCCCGGGGGGTCACGTGACCTGCCCCCCCCAGGTCACGTGGCCCCGGGGGGGGCTCGCGCGGTGCATTATGGGACATTTCCCATAATGCACCGCGCGGTTACGCCGACGGCGACGCCGACGGCGACGGCGACGCCGCTCAAGCCGGAAACGGGCGCCTAAGAGCTGCGCTCTAAAAGTGCACAAAAAGACAAGGAGACAAGGACAGGAACACGTAGGACGCAGACTGGTGCACATTCGCAACTCGATCTATTGAATACAAAAGAAAATAAATAAGAGGATGAGAGAAATCAGAAAGGCTGTGCTCGGAGAATGTGAGCTTCCGAAACTGGGGCGTGGGGCAAAGATGTCAGGTAGACTGTTTTACCGACACTTTAAAATTAACAACAGCCTTCCCATGCAGTAAGGTGGTGCAGTTTATTCTGATTGAACATCTTGAAATATAGCACACAAAAAACAAGGAATAAATGAGATGAATACATACACTACATACGAGTGCAGACTCCCAACACACATAAATTAGAAAAGAAAAAAAATAAACAATGCGGACGGAGCTTTAGCAAAAGTTCGAACAGGTCCAAGTGGAATGTGCTAATTCACCCATAAGCATAAGACTGTAAAAACGATTTCCTCGGCAGCTCAGGTAACAGACGGAAGTGCAGACACATTGTTCGGCCATACTATGAATATAAAAGGCCTAAAATAATTCTCTTGTATGTTTTTTTTATAGTATCTGCTAATTATTCACGTTTTTCCTAAGGATGACATACACGAGCAGTGTAAACAGTGCATAGGTAGGTGACAATCCATCATAGATTTTAGAGAGAGATTGAGCTGTTTTTATGTATTATTCATCATCTGTTTACCTTAACTGACATGAAAATTATGTTTTTTTTTTTTAAATCTGCTCTTGCTAACAGGTAAATCAGCGCGTTCCACTTGGGCCTGTGCTCGAGCTCATTCCGCATACATTATTTTTCCCTTCTCTGATTTATGCGAGTTCAGTCTGCGCTCGCATGAGGTCTACGTGTTACTCTCCCTGTATCCTTGGCGTTTCGCAAACTATTTTTCAAGGTGTTCAATTAGTACCAGCTCACCACCTTACTACAATCACGCAACAACTAAAAACAATTACAACTTACACCATTCGCTGAAGGGAGTACCAAACGAAAAACAGGGATGGGGCGAGGTATGTCTAACACTATATACTTACACTGAACAAAATACAGATACCAAAAACTGGCGAGACACTACCTTAATTCAGGACATGCTTGTGAATTTCCCTAGAAGCTTGTAATTAATACTTGATAGACTCTGAAAAAACACCAGTTGGAAGAGAATAAATGCTTCACCATTTAAGGTGTGAAATTTGTTACATGTGCGTTGCATCATACGAAACACGTGTACAGCAAATGATCTTTAGAGCTTGACATTTTGCGAGGAATAAGTGCCGGCGTTAAAAATTACTTCGCGGGTACAAATTTTTGCGATCGGAAGTGGTATGCTATGCATTAATCACCATGAGGTGAATTCATCGCGGCACCAAATTTTGGCAATTCTTTTCTGAGTACGAATTGCGAAAATGAAGTCGTCTGCAGACGACTGGGCTGGCGAAAGCTACGGACTTGCTCGATCAATCAATCGCTGCTTTTTGTCGGGTCCAGCTCTCCGCACGCAAGTACGGAGAGTGGCGTCGGCGATGAAGGGGCACCGCGCTCTTCCAGACATTCTAGCTTATCAGTAAACAATACGGCGGAGGGAGGAAATCAACCCCCCCCCCCTCCTCTTTCGCCTTTGCCCCCCCCCCCTCCCCCCCTCCCCACTAGACCACGCCGGAACGGGAACATTTGAAAGACATTTGCTTTTTATCCGCAACGGCACCAAATAGCTCAAGAAATCCGCTCATAAAAAGAGGTCTCACCAAGATTTGAACTCGGATTGCTGGATTCAAAGTCCAGAGTGCTAACCGTTACACCATGAGACCTAGCCCTCCCGACGCCGGGAATTGAACCCGGGCCTCCTGGGTGAAAGCCAGGTATTCTAGCCACTAGCCCACGCCGGTTTTTATTATTTCCTGTTTTTCCCTTTGGTACACCAAACAAACTAAGAAAACGCTAAAACACGTCAGTTATTTCTTTGTTGACGAGGTTACTTTAAAATCTCTTCAGGAGAACCAAATCGTTCAGGACCTGCCACCAGTCTGGGGGCTCAGGGTGCGACCGATACACCTCACGGATATAGGCCACACTTTCGACAAAGTTCTCTCTGACCGTGCGGACGTTCATATCCGCATGGCGCACCCCCATCCTAGTCTTCCATGTACTGTGAAGGCTAAGTGCCATAAACATGTCGTAGGGAACCCCACCGTTATTGTCAACGGGCAGGAAGCGAATTCTCTGCGCTGTTATGGGTAGCTCTTTCTTAAGAGTGTGCTGGAGGATGTCCCAGTGGAAGATGGCATCCCAACATTCTATGAATACATGTTCTATGGTCTCAGGCTTTTTACACGAGAGATAATTGGTGGGCCACGGTACAAACACGCCCTTTTTCTCCAGCCATGTCTTTACTGGCAAGACGTCGCAGTGTAATCTAAAAAAAAAGGATTTAACGGTGGGCTTTACCGGCATTTTTTTAACTCTTTTGAAAACGTCTAAACCTGGGCTATTTGGGTTTAGGGACCTGTACAGGGGGGTTGGCAATAAAACATCCACCAAGTCCTTATACAGCTTTTTTTCCGTGAAACCGAACCCAAATACTCTAAAGAAAAACACACTTTTAACATCTGGAATGAAAGCACTACTTCACGCAAATAACCCCGGACACTCAAACACATGACGTTACTTGACGACACTACAAACTCGGGCAACAAGTTTCGTAATCGCGTCTGAATAACAGTGCGTGAGAATAAATCTTCCTGATTGCGCAGAAACATAAACCTTGATACAATTTGCCGAATAAACAAGTGAGACAGGCCTAGCCCACCACATCGAACTGATCGAAACAAGTTCGTACGGGCTGAGCGCTCCCAGGTTGAACTCTAGATGAAGACTGCGAATACTCTGTGCAGCCTCTGCACGTTGATGCGCGAAATGGACAAAACCTGCAACACATACCATATTTTTGCCGTCAGAAAAAGGTTACAGACAGTGGCACGCGCAAACATGGACAAATCCCGACCCTTCCAATTCTCCCTTTTTGTTCTCACTCTCTCCGTCTCGTCCATCCAATATGGCCCAGTATCTCGGTAATGCTCTACCGGCACGCCGAGATACTTCGCAGGCAAGGTTGTCCACTGAACATTTACCAAAACATTAGGTGTGGTGTCCCAGTTCCCGCGCCAGAACCCTGTGAATTTTCCCCAGTTAATTAAGCTACCTGATTTCGCACGATAAGAAGAAGCAGTGCTGACTACTTCGCGCAAACTGTTTTGGTCAACGCAAAAAACGGCAATATCGTCCGCGTATGAAAGGACTAAGTAAATTGCAAAAAGTAGGGGCGACAGAGGGCAACCTTGTCGCACAAAGGACCGAACTTCGATTTTTTCGCTCTCATTTTTGTTCACTATTAAACATGTAGAACAACCATTGTACGACATTTTTACACCCTTAGTTATTACAGAGCCGACGTTTCCATGTTCCAAAATACTAAAAACCACCTGATGTGACACACGGTCAAAAGCTTTCTCTAGGTCGAGCTGCAACATTGCAACTCGGCCCTCGAGAGAGTCACAACATTCCAAAATGCTTCTCGCAACATGTACGTTAGTGCCAATAGTGCGGCCCTTTATGCCGCAAGTCTGGTGCGACCCTACAAGACATTGGATAACACTCTGTATTCGTGTGGTTAAAACTTTCATATAGATTTTATAATCTGCATTTGCTAAACTTATCGGTCTGTAAGAAGCAACGGACAAAAGCTTAACTGGATCGTCGGACTTCGGAATAAGTACCGTATGTGTTTTTAAAAATGACGGTGGCAATCTATTGTTTTCGTATGCCTCGATTAGCACTTTATGGAGAACATACGAGGCCTCAGTTTTAAATTCCTTATAAAATTCGGCGCCAAGACCATCTGGTCTGGGTGTTTTTCCAGTGCTGAGGTCGTCGATGGCTATCTGAATTTCGTGAACACTAATCGGCGTCTCTAAACTATCACGGATGTGTTCGTCGAGTTGGGGCATCAAAGATGAAAATTCCGAATCAAAACCATCTCCATCTTGTGTGCTCTGCCCGAGAAGATGGCGATAATGCTCGACAAATGCCCGTTCGATTACTTCCTTATTGCGTGTGACTGTGTTATGGCAGCATTTTTTTTTTATCTCATTTCGCTGCGCGTATCTTTTTTCATCGACCAGCTCACGCTTATTAAAGGGCCCATGAAACGATTTTAACATCGAGAGAACGTGCACCTTATTACCCTTTTTTTATTTACTTTAGCACAAGGACCATAAAACACGACCACTTCTCTCGAAATGTCGCGAATGCGCTGCGTAACCGCAAAAACAAGAAGGAACTATTTCTTGACTTGACTTCACGTACGGCCGCCATAGGAACTAACTTTGTGACGTCACGGCGGGTGCGGTTATTGAGATCGCTTTTGTATATTCTCAGTTTAATGGTAACGTTTAGAAATGATTTCGTTCCAACGTAAACAAATGAATCGAAAGTTTTATATTATTGTTCAGTACACGAAGTTTTCGCAGCGCCATCTATGCGGAGTAAGTCAAAGCATCCCCTCCCCGCTGCTCCGCTTCCTAGCAACGTTGGCTGGCTGCACCGTGGCTGGCTGCTACCGGACGAGCGGTGTGATCAACGCGATACAAAAATCACGTTTCGGCAGCTGCGTGGTTCGTTTTCTTTCTCGTGCCCCTGGTTCGCCTGCCTGCTACCATACTCCGTTTCACCTTATGTTGTACCGCAGCGAAGGCTAGAAGCGCGAGCTCATAGCGTTGGCAGTTGCCCTTGGTGCACGAGAGCTTGTGACGCCAAGGTGTACCATAAAGCAAGGAGCTCGCGCTTGTAGCCTTTCCTGCGGTACAACACAAGGTGAAATAGAGTATAGAAAGTATTCACTGGCGGCCATAGCTGTGTGCGCGACTGCTGAGCGCGTTCTGATGGCTAGCTTCCAGGGTTCTTTTGCAACCTGCATTCCACACCGTCAAAATGGCCGGTCTTAGCGGCATATTAATGGGATCGAGGGGAGAGTCTGCTCTCGCTGTAGCAACGTCCACAGTACTAAGGAGAGTACAAGACCGGAAGCCGCGTACCCCGCGGCGCGTCATGCGCACGTGACCCGGGAAACATTGTATGAGTTGAGGGGCATCCCCAAACGCCATCTTATATGGCCGGAAGTCCGAAAATCGTTTCATGGGTCCTTTAAGCATTTCACTCAACCAAAGCTTCTCGGATCGTTCCCTCACAACGGCCCCCCTGTATCTTTCAACATCGATCACTTCCAATTGATTCTTTATGTTCCTTATTTTCTGTTGAAACTGGCCGGGTTTTAAGCTTTCTTCGTTTAGAATGACGTTCAATTGGCGCCTCAGCTCGTTCTCTTTCCTCATTTTCTGATGGTTTAATATAATACTTCTTTCTATCGCGTTAATTTTTACCTCTTCTTTCAAAAGTTCCCACCTTACCCCCCCCCCCCCCCCCCTCCACCTTGCTTGTTAATTTTCGTGTAACGTCCTAAAAGATTCGTTGACGGCAGCTCTAAACACTTCATCCTTTACCAGACTACTGTTTAGCTTCCACAGTGACCAATTCCATTTTTTTAGCTTTACCTCTGTTACCCAAGGTGAACATTACCATCGCGTGATCACTAAAAGACACATGCTGAACCGCGTATTGGCTGCATAAGTAGATGAGGTCTAGTGAAATATACGCCCTATCCAGTCGCGCGTGACTATAACCTTGAAAATGTTTGAACTGTACGTTTCCGTTAGACGCGCAGAATCCCACGTCTTCTAAAGCGTTCTTTGCAACGATATCGTTTAAATAAAAAGCACTTTGGTCACGTAGACGTACTTGGCCGGAACGATCTTCTAAAGTGCAAACACAATTAAAATCACCCAGAAAAACAATAGCTCTTTTACATTCGAGGTACGGACAGAGACTTTCAAAAAATTCTTTGCGTTCGCGTTCACGATTTGGGGGGTATGCACAAATTATGCGCCATTCAACATTTGAATAAGAAAAATCACAAAACACGAAGCGGCCAAAGGCGCTCGCGCCTACAGCCGTCTTGACAGCGCCAACTGACCTGCGAATAAACAAACAGCACCCTCCCGACGTCTCGACAGCGTGTGAGACACAAACGTTAAAGAGAGCTCGAAAAGGCTGCACCATACGGCCTGTCTGTTCTTGGCTTTCCACTTTGGTTTCCTGGACGGCGATAATGTCCAGCTCGTTGTCCGCAAAACCCCTGCTAAGTTGGTATTGCCGCCGCCTCACCGCTAGCCCGCGTACGTTAATCGTGGCAAAACGTAGGGCTGCCTCTAGGGTGATGGCCATTCAACGAAAAGACAGACTGTATGGCACTTACCTCGGACCTTACAGCCTTCGCTCGGTCACGACGCAGTGGTGGCAACTGACTGCCCGTCACGCAGACTCCGAGGTCCCAATCGGGCTCTGTCCCACACACTCAAGGGTGTGGCTTGGCCGCGCTCCTATCGTCCACGGGAATGTTCGGTTTCGGGGTGATGCGCACTCTCCTGATGGGCGCCGTCTTGATTGGCGGCTCCTCGTGGCTTGCCGCGGCGGGGTCCATGCCGCCGTCTTCCCGGGTTCTCTTCGTGGTGAGGCCACTCGCAGAGGCGACGGTGTCGTCCATGGGCAGATCTCCGACAGCCTCCGCGTTCCCGTCGTCGTGGGCTTTGGCATGCCTGGCGCTCACGCGGTCACTTCGCCGGCCGAACAGTCCCGCAGCTCCGCTTTCGGCGTCACGTTCGCGCCCTGTGCCGTGCCGTCCACGCTAGAACGCCGCGTCGCCCATGGGCGCAGGCGTGGCACCCGCTGTCGACGTGGACATGTCAACAGAGCCCGCAGCGGCCTCCTCGGCGTCGGCCTCGTCCATGAGAAGCTCCGATTTCTCGTCCCTCCCCACAGGGGCCGTGGCCGCCGCGTACGTCCGTACGCACTGGGCGCCCTCGTGGCCGAACCCCCGGCAGACGTTGCACCTGGGGACGCGACACTCCTTGCGAATGTGTCCCGTCCTTTGGCATCGCAGGCCGAGAGGGGCCCTAACTGGCACCACAACGAGGGCCAACTCGCCACCGACCCTCAGCTGGTGTGGGATGTCGTCCACAGTCACGCCTCCCTTGAGATGGAGGACCGCCGTGCGCGTCATTGTGCCGACGCTTGCGCAGCCATCGACACGCCACTTCTCCTTGGCAACTTCGACGACTTTTCCGTACGGAGCCAGAGCTGCCCGCACGTCGTCGTCAGCGACGTTGTAGAGCAGCCAATGCAGTTTCATCCGCACGTCCTGGTTGCTTGGATCGATGACGATGCACCGACGGCCCTTTACGACGAGCTCGGACGCGGCCAGCAACTTCTTTTTGACCTCCTCGCTTTTCAAGGTCACCGCCCACACATGGTTCATTTGATACGCCCCAAGGGTGATAACCTCGGGGAGTAAGGCGAGACGAACCATGGCGTCGCGGAACTCCTCGACGCGGTAAGGCCGCCCCTTGATGTCGGCGTGAAGAAAAACAGTACTTAAAACAACTGACCCTGTTGGCAGTAGTGGCAAAACAACGGAGTACTCCTGCGTCCCTTCCTCGGTCCTGTTACCGCGGCCCAATGAGGCCGTCGAAACCGCTCCGACGGAGCTCATGATCACACGTCCTTTCGCTTCGGCGGCCGGAAGTGGAATCCCCACTAGACCACGCCGGAACGGGAATACCTGAAAGACAGTTGCTTTTTATCCGCATCGGCACCAAATAGCTCAACAAATGCGCTCATATAAAAGAGGTCTCACCGAGATTTGAACTCGGATTGCTGGATTCAGAGTCCAGAGTGCTAACCGTTACACCATGAGACCCAGCCCTGCCGACGCCCGGAATCGAACTCTGGCCTCCTGGGTGAAAGCCAGGTATCCTAGCCACTAGACCACGCCTTTTTTTTTTTTTATTGCTTGATTTTCACAGCAACAGGGCAACAACATAACTCAAAGTAAGAGGTTAAAACCATCAGCCCACCTGGCTGATGCAAAAATGTTAAACGTCTTTGAGGTTAGCAAGTCCCTCAAGAAGTGGCAACCATTCAGGCCAAGGTTGCTGGGCATTATACAGGTCCCTCATAAAGCACATTTGCTCTGCAAAATACTTGTGCACAGGACGCAGATCGACGTCCGCATGGCGCACGGCCATGCGACAGCGCCACAGACTGTGAAGGCTCAGCAGCATGACCATGTCTAGAGGTACACCGTTGTCCCCTTTAACAGGTAAAAAACGAATTCCGTGTGGCGTAAGAGGCAGGTCCTTTTTGAGCGTCCTTTTCAGGACGTCCCACAAAAACACTGCATCCCAGCAGTCTAGAAAAACATGTTCGATGGTTTCCTGCTTTTTGCATATTATGCAATTGTCGGTCCACGCAATAGGCACTCCCTTCTCGGCTAGCCATGCTTTGACAGGTAGGGTTTGGCTATGCAATTTGAAAAAAAAAAAGTTTTGGTTCAGGCGGGAATGACCAATCTTTTGACACTTTTTAACACGTCCTGCCCTGGGCCTTCACTGAAAAACATAGAAACAAAGGAGTGGGAAAAATTAAATCAATAACGTTTTTTGTCAACCGTTTCCGCGAGACACCGGACAAGTATTTCAAAGAAAAGCGCGTCGTTAAAAAGTGATAAGCACCAACGACTTCTTTTAGATAACCGCGTACAGAGCCAGAGACGTCTACGCCAGACGACACAATGAACTCGGGAAGAGCGCTGCGCAGCCTTGCTTGAATGATTGTGCATAAAAAAAGATTCTTTCTGGTCTCGAAGAAATAAAAATCTATACACCAGCTGTCTTACAAACAAATGGGAAAGTCCCAGTCCGCCAACACTGACCCTTCGGAAAAGATTCGTTCGGCTCGTCCTCTCCCATACCGAGCTCCAAATGAAAACGGCAAATACACGATGAATGCGGTGAATGTTAATACGTGAGCAATGCAACACCTGCAACACATACCAAATCTTTGCGGCAAGAAATGTGTTACACACAGATGCACGCGCGAAAGTTGATAGACCATTGCCTCTCCACTTGTTTGCCCTCACTCGCAAAGCCTCAGTCTCATCACGCCAGTATTCGTCAGTGTTGCGATAGTGATTCAATGGTACCCCAAGATACCGAGACGGCGAATCCGCCCACGCAATGCGTTCATACACAGTCGGCGTGGAAGGCCAATCGCCGTGCCAAAGTCCCACACACTTTTCAAAATTAACGGAACTGCACGTGTGGTCGCAAAACATTTCCGTCAACTCTATGGCTTTCTTTACACTGTCTTTGTCGATACAAAAAATTGCCACGTCATCCGCATATTACAAAATGCGGACTTCAAAAGTCTGTAACTTAAAACCTCGAATGTAACTAATATGAATAACGCTTAAACAAAATGGTTCGAGAAAAATACAAAAAAGCAACGGTGAGATCGGACAGCCTTGTCTCACGGAAGAAAGGAGACAAATGCGCTCATAAAAAAGAGGTCTCACCGAGATTTGAACTCGGATTGCTGGATTCAGAGTCCAGAGTGCTAACCGTTACACCATAAGACCCAGCCCTTCCGACGCCGGGAATCGAACCCGGGCCTCCTGGGTGAAAGCCAGGTATCCTAGCCACTAGACCACGCTGGAACTTTTTTTTTCTTTATTGCCTGCTTTTTTGTTTTACAGGTTTACTTCTTCAATAAAAGGTTGAAACATGAGCCAATTTGGCTAATGAGGAAAGTAACACGGAGTACAAATCGTCTGAGATCTTTGAGTGTCGCAAGCTTTTCAACCAGTGGCAGCCAGTCAGGAAGTGGCTGCTCCGCCTTATAAATTTCTTTCAGGTAACACATGCTTTCAACGAAATACCTATGAACAGGACGCACATTAACATCTGCGTGCCGTACCGCCATACGACATTGCCATAGACTATGCAGTGCAATGAGCATAAACATGTCATAGGGAACTATGTCTCCACCTTCCACAAACAAGTATCGTATGCCATACGGCGTTAACGGGAGATCTTTTTTTAAAGTTCTTTGGAGGATGTCCCAAAAAAACACCGCATCCCAGCAATCTAGGAATACATGTTCTATGGTCTCGGGTTTTTTACACAGCAAGCAGTTTTCAGACTATGCTACTGTTATGCCCTTGGACACTAACCAGGCTTTGACAGGGAGCGTTTCACTGTGCAGTTTAAAGAAAAACTTTTTTGCACATGCGGGGACTATAATTTTCTTGACTCTTTAAAATGTCTTGTCCTAGTGCGGCCCTGTGCAAGGATCGGTACAAGGGGACGGGAAACAGCGAGTCGGTCAGATCTCTCGGCAACCGTTTACGGGGCACCCCTGACAAATAGTCTAGCGAAAACCGCCGCTCTTAAAAACCTATATGCGTCAATGACTTCCCTTAAATACCCTCGAATCAGGCCGCTGTAGCCACTCGACGCCACAATAAACTCGGGCATCACGTCTCGTAACCTCACTTGAATCACGGTACGTAAAAATGGGTCCCTTTGGTCCCGAAGGAAAATAAACCTGTTCACGAGCTGCCTGATGAATAAATAAGAAAGGCCAAGGCCCCCCGTTTTGACTCGGCGGAAAATGTTTGTTCGACTAGGTCGCTCCCAAACCGAATTCCATATAAAAACCGCGAACACTCGGTGCATGCGTTGAATGTTACTCCGTGAACAGTGCAGCACCTGTAGCACGTACCACAGCTTAGCCATAAAAAACAACATTGCATACTGTGGCCCGCGCAAACATAGACAAACAGTTTCCCCCCCACTTGGTCGCCTTTGAGCGCAAGGCTTCTGTTTCCTTGCGCCAGTACTCGTCATTGTTTCGGTTGTGATCCAAAGGCACGCCAAGATAACTCACGGGCGTGGCATACCAGACAATGCGTTCAAACACCATTGGCACTGACGGCGAGTCGCCGTGCTAAAACCCTGTACACTTGTGCCAGTTCACTGAACTACACGTGCATGTTCACAAAAGACCCTAGTTAGATAAATCGCTCTTTTCACACTTTCCTTGTCGGTACAAAAAATAGCTACGTCATCCGCGTATGACAGCAGAAGAACTTCGCTCGCTTGCAAACAAAATCTTTTCACATAACTATCACGTATAACACTTAAACAAAAAGGCTCCAAGAAGATACAAAAAAGCAGCGGCGAAAGTGGGCAACCTTGTCGCACTGATGAAAAAAGGCGAATCCGTTCGCTAACACGCTTGTTGATAACTAAGCTGGTGGCGCAGTTACGGTATGCCATGCGGACGCCATCACACAAAACTGATCCCAAATTAACATGCTTCAAAATAGAAAAAACAATATCGTGGGACACCCGATCAAAAGCTTTTTCGAGGTCTATCTGTAACACTGCGACCCTGCGGTCCATCGCATCACAACATTCTAAGATGGAACGCGCAACATGTACATTCGTGACGATACTTCTCCCCTTGATACTACATGTTTGATGCGGACCGACTATAATACTTATAACGCTCTGTAGCCGTTCCGCTAACACCTTCATTAAAATTTTGTAATCAACATTGGTCAGTGTTATAGGACGATAGGACCCTACTTGGCGGAGTTTCACGTGATCTTCACACTTGGGAATTAAAATCATATGGGTACATAGAAAGGACGGAGGCAAAGCTTTAAGACGGTACGCTTCACTAAACACACGAAGCAATAAAGGTGCAATTTGGTCTTTGAAGGATTTATAAAATTCCGCTCCCAGACCATCCGGTCCAGGCGATTTTCCAGGCTGCAAATGGTCTATCGCTTTTTCAACTTCGCCCAAATGTATCGGCTGTTCTAGTTTTTCTTTAAGGTCTTCGTCTAGCCTCGTCATTAACTGCAGATAAAGCCTTTCAAACTCCGTGAACTTCGGCGTGCGATAACTGAAAAGCTCCTGAAAATATTCGACGAACGCGCGTTCCACGGTTGTTCTATCACTAGACAGAACTCCTTGATAGAAGGTTTCGCTTATTTCATTTCCTCGAGCGTACTTCTTTTCCATTCCCAAAGCTCGTTTCGTTTGTATCTCGCCAAGCGATAACCGTTTCAAACGCGATCGCCCCATAGCTCTCTTATAGCGTTTGGTATCAAGAGTCTCGAGTTGTTTTTTCAGCTTGATTATGTCTTCTAAAAACAGACCTGGTGAACGACATTCTTGTCGCGTTAACTCTTGTAGCAGGCAGCTTAGCTGTCTTATGTATTCCGTTTCCTCGTGTTTTAAAAAACTAGATCTTTCGATGGCACTCATTTTTATCTCTTGTTTAAAATATTCCCATTTTGCGCCGATACCATCCTCTGCGCGAGTCAAAGAGCAGAGATTTTTCCGAACACTACCTACGAAGATATCGTCATCTAATAACTTAGTATTAAATTTCCACAATTCCCAACTTAATTTCTTGTTAGCGTCCGGGGAAGAGGACAACATAAAAGAAACGAGTCAGTGATCGCTAAAAGACACGTGATCCACTGCGTAATTTTTGCTTATCGCGATAAGTTCGAGGGAAACGTAGGCCCTGTCTAAACGCGCGTGGCTCGCTCCTTGGAAGTGTGTAAACTGTAGGCCCCTTGCACTTGATGAAAAGTGAGCAACGTCTTCCAGTTCACACCGCTGTATCATGTCGCACTAGTATTCAGAACTGGCATCTTTATATTGTGCTCCGTTCGATCTATCCTCTGGGGCACAAACGCAGTTAAAATCCCCCAACAAAATGACTAGGCGATCTGTTTGAATGTACTTCGTTATATTTTCAAACAAAAACCGTCTTTCCTCAACCCGGCTAGGAGCATAAATACACACAACGCGAAAAGTGGAACTACAATAAGAAAAATCACAAAGTACCATCCTACCCGACTCACAACCGATAACTTGTTCAACCTTTCCAATAGACTTTTTAAGGAACACCAAACACCCTCCGGACATCCCAACTGCGTAGCTAACGCACACATTGTACTGTGACCCGAAAACCTGCACCATGCTCTCCGTCCGGTCTTCACTTTCTATCTTTCATTCCTCTACTGCGACAATGTCGAGGTTTTTATCGGCAAACAGGCGGCTCAGCTGACATTGCCTGCGTCTGGAACATAGACCCCGCACATTTATAGTGCCCACACGTAGGGGCTAGACCACGCCGGAACGGGAATACCTGAAAGACAGTTGCTTTTTATCCGCATCGGCACCAAATAGCTCAACAAATGCGCTCATAAAAAAGAGGTCTTACCGAGATTTGAACTCGGATTGCTGGATTCAGAGTCCAGGGTGCTAACTATTACACCAGGAGACCCAGCACTTCCGACGCCGGGAATCGAACCCGGGCCTCCTGGGTGAAAGCCAGGCACCCTAGCCACTAGACCACGCCTTTTTTTTCTTTATTGCCAGCTTGGCACATAAACGTTGTTTAACAATCGCACAAAAATTTGAAGGTTAAAAGCACCCTGCACGACCTAGTCGGCGCACATGGTTTGAAAAAACTCTCAGGGCGACCAGACTGTCTAACACTGGCATCCATTCAGGCTGCTCACTCTGTGCTTTATACAATTCTCTTAAGTGAACCATATGCTCGATAAAGTAATCCCGCACGGGGTGAGCATCGACATCAGCATGTCGCACAGCCATCCTCGATTTCCACATGGTGTGCATGGCCAAGGCCATCAACATGTCGTAGGGAACACCCCCTTCACTTTTTACAGAAAGAAAACGGATGCCATAGGGTGACACTGGGAGACTCTTTTTTAAAGTACGCTGCATAATATCCCAGTGAAAAACCGCATCCCAACAATCCAAGAAAATATGATCGATAGTCTCGGGTTTCCGGCACAAGAGGCAGTTAATCGACCAAGGAACAAAAATGCCTTTTTCCTCAAGCCAGGGCTTAACGGGAAGCGTGCCGGTGTGCAGCTGAAAAAAAAAAAAAGACTTCACGGCTGGCCTTACTGGCATCCGTTTTACCCTTTTGAGGACATCCTGGCCCGGGCCCTCACAGAAAAGAGACCGATACAAGGGCAGGGGGAAGACCACCTCAACTAAGCCATTGTACAGGCGCTTTCGTGTAACTTCGCTTAAGTACTCCAACGAAAATCGAACCTTGAGAAAATGGAAAGCCAAAATCACCTCGCGCAGAAAACCTCGAACCCGCGTACATCTGACATCACTCGAGGACACAACAAACTCAGACAATGCATTGCGGAGCCTAACTTGTAATACAGTCCGCAGAAAAGGATCCCCCTGATCCCGCAGGAACATAAATCTTGACACCACTTGCCGCAGAAACAGATGAGCCAGACCTAGCCCGCCACTTTTCACAGAGCGGAACAAATTTGTACGACCGGTGCGCTCCCACACAGACCCCCACACAAAAATCGCGAACACTCGGTGGAACTTTTGAACGCTGACTCTAGACATACACAAAGCCTGGAGCACGTACCAGACTTTAGCCACAATAAACAAATTACAAACTGTGGAGCGGGCAAACATTGAAAGATTTAGACCCCCCCACTTTGCCGTTTTATCCCGAGCCCTCTCGACTTCTTCCCTCCAGTACTCAGTAGAATCGCGGTAGTGCTCAAGCGGCACTCCGAGGTACCTGCCCGGCAAACAAGACCAAGTAATTCTTTCAAAAACAGCTGGTGTACTTTCCCAGCTACCATGCCAGAAGCCCACGCATTTATCCCAATTGATAGCACTGCCCGAAAATTTACAAAAATTAAGTGCTTCTTTGACTACCTCGCAAACACTTTCTTTGACGTCGCAGAAGACGGCAATGTCGTCTGCGTACGAAAGTACCTTGACTTCGCTCGACAACAGCCTAAAACCGCGTATTCCTTCATTGAAAATAAGTTTTAAACAAAAAGGCTCTAAATAGAGAGCAAACAACAATGGCGATAATGGGCACCCTTGCCGTACTGAGGAGAGGACTTGAAAACTTTCAGTAACTTTCTTATTAACAATCACACTCGCAAAACACTCCGCGTAGGACATCTTAACCCATTCCAACAATAAAGACCTAACGTTCACGTGCTCTAAAATACAAAAGAGGACGTCGTGTACTACTCTATCGAACGCCTTTTCCAAATCAAGCTGCAACATAGCTACGCGAACTTCGAAAGCATCACAACATTCCAAGATACTTCTTGCTACGTGTATGTTTGTTGCAATCGTTCGCCCCTTGATGCCACATGTTTGGTGGGGCCCGACAATAGATTGTATTACACCTTGCAGTCTTCGCGCTAAGACCTTCATTACGATTTTATAGTCTACGTTTGTTAGGCTAAAGGGACGGTAGGACTTAACAGACAACAGTTTTGCGGGATCATCACTTTTGGGGATTAATACTATATGCGTTTTCCGGAAGGATGGAGGCACTGCTTTTCTATCGTACGCCTCCTTTATCGTACGGTGCAGGACCTCAGCCACATCAGCTTTGAAAGCCTTGTAGAAGGCGGCACCTAAGCCGTCGGGACCGGGCGATTTCCCTGGAGTCAGTTCGTCAATAACCTTCTCTATTTCTCTCACGCTAATCGGTGCCTCAAGGTCGGCTTTAATTTCGTCATCTAATTTTGGCATGAGTGGCTTGATTGATTGATTTGAGTTTTATGGCGCGAGAGCTACCAGGGCCAAAATGCGCCAAGTGCATAAACTATTGCAGAAACAAGGGTTGAAGAAACAAAGCTATAGTAGCTGATGATCTAATAAGACTATAAACATGAGTCTGGTATCACATAAACATGAGTTCTGGGTATAAAAAATTACTATGTCTATGAATTTTAAGATTACACTGACCATAATCTACAACATTTTAAAATATCTACAATGGGAGTGATATATTTTATAAATGAAAGTTACAACCGGTGTATGTAGCCAGTTACTTTAAGAAATTATAAAACGCGCCGAAAGGAAACTAGAGGTTGATCACCGAGAAGGAAGGCAGGGTGAAACGGGAGATGATATCTAAAAAGTTCTGGAAAACATGCCCGTCGCTGTTCATGTAGGTGCCAGCAATTCCACAAGATGTGTAATACAGTCACTACTTTGCCGCAGTGCTCACACTGTGGAGCATCTTCACCACAACGCAAATGCAGATGTGTCAAGCGCGAGTGGCCAATCCGCAATCGAGACATCAAAACTTCATGGAAACGATTCTTGTGATGGGAACTCTCCCACACCTCCAAACAAGGTTTGATAACGTGTAGTTTATTGTCAATTTCCCTATCCCATTCTGACTGCCATACCTTATTAATTGCTCTTCTGAAAGCTGGCTTAAAATCTTCATATGGCAGTTTAAGGGATATTTTAATTTTATCCTTAATAGAGGCGGCTAGCTTATCTGCCCTTTCATTACCGATAATTCCTACATGGCTCGGTACCCAGCAGAGTTTAATATCGAGTCCAAGTAGGAGAGCACGGGGCATCTTTTGTGTAAGCCAGTTTTGTGTCGGTAAGAGAGCAAACCGAGAGCAGGGCACTCTGAGAGTCAACGAGCAAAATGGCTTTCATCACATGATTCTCTAAGATATGTTCAAGGGCCATCATTATACCATAAACCTCAGCAGTAAAAATACTTGCAATGCTATCGATACGTCTTGCTTTCTTGTACTGTGGTGAAAACACTGCAGAACCTACGTAGGATGAGGTTTTGGCATCATCGGTATAAAATTGTAGGTAATCTTGATATTTCTCCAGCAATGCTAAAAACTTCTGCTGAATCAAAAGAGGTTCGACTGATTTCTTATGAAATTTAGCCAGTGACCAGTCGCATGAAACTTTTACTGCACTACAGGGAGGAATGCTCTCGACCCTTGTGATCATGCTATTCTCAGGGATTGTTAGCTGCAGTGAAGTTGAAATACTTTGAAGCCGAAAGCTTAATGGTCGCACAATGCTTGGCTTGTTTTCAAAAAGTCGTAAGAGAGAAGACGTCTGTACACAGCTAAAGGCGGGATGTGCAGGGTCAGATTTAACTTTAGATCCATAACAAAGGGTAAGATATTGTCTCCTTTTTACTAGAGAAATTTGATAAGTATCTGCATACAAGCTCATTATAGGCGAAGTCCGAAAAGCTCCTGTAACAAGTCGAAGGCCAAGATGATGGACAAGTTCTAGCATTTTTAAAACAGATTCCCGTGCTGATCCATACACAATTGCACCATAGTCCAGACGGGAGCGAACCAGGGCATTGTATAATCGGACGAGACATCACCTGTCAGACCCCCAAGACATGTGGGAAAGTACTTTGAGGATATTAGACGCTTGCAGGCACTTCTTCTTCAGTTCCTTGATATGGGCCAAAAACGTAAGTTTCTTGTCAAAAACAACTCCTAAAAATTTGTGCTCTTGCTTTACAGGTACAGATATACTATTGAGTTGTAAACTGGGTTTAAGTGAGAGGCCACGCCGCAGGGAAAAGAGCACGCATACTGTCTTTTCAGGAGAAAATCTAAACCCATTTTCATCGGCCTATTTACTCATTTTATTTATAGAGACCTGCAGTTGGCGCTCGCAACTCGAGAGGTTGCAGGAAGAAAAGGAAATCTGCACATCGTCTACATATAACGAATAGGAGACAGATGGTGGTATCGCTGCTTCCAGGCTGTTTATTTTCACTGCAAACAGAGTAACGCTCAATACACCCCCTTGGGGGACCCCATTTTCCTGAAGAAAAACATCAGAGAGCGTAGAGCCAAACCTAAGCTGAAAAGTTCGGTTAGTAAGAAAATCTTGTATGCAACGCAGCATTCGGCCACGGATGCCATACATGTGCAAGTCCTTGAGAATCCCATAACGCCAAGTAGTGTCGTAAGCCTTCTCTAGGTCGAAGAATACCGACACACAGCGCTGTCGATGTACAAAAGCTTCACGTATGGAAGTTTCCAGGCGAACAAGATGATCTAAGGTTGAGCGACCCATTCTAAATCCACATTGATTCGTATCTAAACATTTTTCAGCCTCCAAAAAGTGCACTAGTCGCCTATTTATCAGCCTCTCGTACGTTTTCCCGAGACAACTGGTCAGCGCAATGGGACGATAACTCGTAGGCAGTGAAGAATCTTTACCGGGTTTCAGCAAGGGAATTATATGCGCACGTTTCCAGCACTGAGGAAAAACAGAAGCTCCCCACAAATGGTTAAAAAAAAAGTCAACAGATGTCCTAGGAATTCACGGGACAAGTGTTCATATTTAATTCTGTCAGGTCCAGGTGCAGATTCCTTTTTTGTTGCAAGGGCCACCTCAAGTTCACACAATGTGAAAGGCTGGTTATATTCTAAAGCGGGGGTGCACAACTAAAAAATAAGGCGGGCCAAAATTACGTTTATTAAAAACAGTGCTGGGCCGCACTTAGTGCGACGTGCTGCATATTTTGGCTGCGGTCAGGCTTCCGATACCAGGTGTCATCGCGCTCGTTGCCGTCTTTAGCACATCTCGCAATGTCATGCCCGTCATGGCAGATCGAATGCGGTTCTTGTTGAGAGTCATCAGTGAGAAGGTCTGCTCAGAAGCATACGTGCTCCCGAAAAGTGACGACAGTCTCAAGGCCTGGTCCACCAGGTTTCCGTCATTTTTCTTGTCTAGGTTTTTGTGGAACTCATGCAGCTCAGATTCGCGATGCATAGTCTTCAGCGCTGGTGGATACTGGAGGTCCATGAACTCCAGTTGCATCGTCGGATCGGAGTCCTCCGATCCGACGATGCGACCCCTAACTATTCCAAAAGGAAGGGAGAGGGTTGATAGCCTCCGTGTTGAAAGAGGGAAGGGGATCTATGGAGAGAGGGCAAGAAGTTTTCGCGTTCCGTGTACAGACATGTTGAGACAGAACCACACGATGGACACGCTGCACACGCTGTTTTATTGTTGTCAGCGGGATTAGTGAAGGGGGAAAATTTGAACTGAAAAATCGCAGTTCCTTCACCGAAAACTGACAAAAGTAGGTCAAAGGGGTTTACTGCTGATTGCCAAGCGGAGTGGGCGCTCGGTGGATTGAATGGCTTGGTAAGAAACTTTCTGCGCTTAGCCGGGCCGCGGGCCGCTAAAAAAGCGCGCGCGGGCCGCATGCGGCCCGCGAGCCGTATGTTGTGCACCCCTGTTCTAGAGCATCTGATCCAGACATAGCAATTGGCTGCTTTTCCGCTATAGCCCTGAATTTATAAAATTTGGCATTGTAACTGGATGAACTAGAAACTTCTTGAAAATAATTTGCAAGACAATTTGCCGGGCCCTTTAATGTTGGCACAGCTGAGGGTAAAAGAGGTATCCTAAAAGAAAGATAATTGCCCCGAGTTTTTCTCAGTCGGTCCCACACCTCTTTTGAAGTAACAAAACTGTTCACTTTGGAAACATACTTCATCCACGAACACCTTTTGGCTTGCCTCCTTGTCCAACGAGCCTTTGCTTTACTTCTTTTAAATTCGATCTTGTTCCTGGTACTTCTGTAGCGACAAAAAGTGCCCCAGGCCTTGTTCTGAGACTTACGTGTGGCAGTACACTCCTTGATCCACCAAGGCTTGCACCGCTTCGGAAGATTCCCTGATGTTTGTGGAATAGAAATAGATGCTGCATTTATGATTCGGTCGGTAATGTACACCCTACCGAAAAATCTGGTATAACTTTTCACTATCCGGATTATGGAACTGGAAATTTGTTTCTGGAAACCCGAAATCCAGATTGAAGACAAAGGAGTAATTTCTGAAAACCTAAATTCCAGATAGATTCCAGATAGAATCCAGATAGATTTCCGGTTCCATAGTCCGGATAGCGAAAAGTTATACCGGATTTTTCGGTAGGGCAAGGTTGCATTTTCAGGCGAC